>JAPYYV010001083.1:0-32975 GCA_030522625.1 Copidosoma aretas
ATTTTTATTATTGATGCTAATGTTCTTTATATGATGAAGTCGTTTTTTGATGTATTTCTGTATAAAGGGTTGCGTGTAGTCATTATCTAGTAAAATATTCCTAACCATTACGACGTTCTTTTTGTGGTAGGGTTTATCGGACAAAAGAATAGCTTGATCAACCAAACTCTATACAGAGTTGACTTTTAAAGAAACAGGATGGTTTGAATTGTAATTGATCACTCTATTAGAAGCAGTTGGTTTTATATACCAATTCGTAATTATTTTCGAATTTTTATGTGTAACAGTAATGTCTAAGAAATTAATGGAGTTATTATTCTTAACTTTACAGATGAATTGTAAGTGGTTGTCTTGTTCGTTAAAAGTATCTAAGACTAATTTAAAGTGGTCTTTACATACACAAATAAGTGTATCGTCTACATAATGCTTATATATTAAAGGGACACAGTTATATTTTTCTTTCAACAAGCGTAGGGCTTCTATCTCAAGGACCTCAAGAACTAAATCAGCGAACAAGGGGGAGACAGGAGAGCCCATTGGGCTGCCAAAGATCTGTTTGTAAAATTTTGTAAAATATCTGGTTATGTAAAAGTTTGTAAAATATCTGTTTATATAAATTGCAGATTGATTTTATAAATAATTACTGTATTTAAGTGAATCGCAAATAAGCTTTGCAGTTATTTACGTAATAAGATTGAAAAAGACAGTTTCACGCAGAAGTAGTGCCTGACGCTTACAATAAACCGGAGTTTTCGAAAACATTTACCCATTTATTACAACAGTGTATATCATAAATTAAATCTTTTATTCGAATTTACTAGTGTAGAGGTCGATGACACTAGTGTACTGGTGTTGTCGACCAGTTGTGTTGGTAAATTTTGTAAAATTTGTAAATCCGTGTATAACATTAGGTTATTCCATGAACCTAATGGTTTCACTACCTTCTTCGCAGTACCTATACTTCACCTAAGATACATACAATTGTAGCATGCATACGCATAGATCAATCCAAAGTAACAAAAAATTTTTGAGTACACCGTGATCATTCTATTAGTAGGTTTTATTGTATTGTTTATAAAAATATTGATGTACCATAACAAATAATAAAATCAACTTCAAAATACTTATTTTTTTCAAATTACTTATATTTGGACGTCGAGCCGCTACAGCTGAGTTATTAAGGTATTATCTAGCCAGTATGAATAAATACTGTGCAGGTGTTACAAGCACTCTAAATAATAATCAGATACATCTTATATTCAGTGCGCTCATTACATAAGGGTTTTTTCACAAAATATATTGTTTTGATTTGTATGACATTATCTTGCTCACAAAATTTTGACGTCTCATGTATTTGTTATGTGGACATAACATGTAAGATCAAAAGACGTGTATTTATTGATTGTTTAGAGGGCTCACGGTACTTGGCAAGCTTTACCTGGCCCAAATTTAATTATATCCTGATAAGGTCGCTGTAGCGTCAAAAAATTAAGATTAGAATGATTTAAAAGGCGCTCTCCACACATGGCTTTGTAATTCGATCTTTAATCTATTTTTGTAATCAGCAAAGTTCGATGACAATGGATGTGCGGGGTCTACAGGTTACAGCCACTGATGAAAACAATGAAGCAGAACTTTATTCCAGGGAAAACTTGAAAGACTTTATCAGTACAAATGACGTTTCAGCTCAAAAAACTGTAATATTTTTTTTGGAAAAGCAATAAAAACAGGGTTTTTAAAAAAAAATTAATAAATGGAGAATTTGAAAAGATACTCTGGAATATAAGCATATAACATATAAAATTAATAACCTAAAGAAACTACAAATTACCAAATCTGTTGTATTAAAAATAAATAGCTGCAGTATTAAGGTGGCTTATCATATTTAAATATCTTATAATAAATGTTTATCAAAAAACTTAAAAAGTGTCCCTCAACCAGACAACTTTATAGCTTGTACTAAGTATGATGCTTTTTTTTCATAAAATTTTGGTGTTAAATCCTTCACATACCGAAAATTCTTTGTTATAAAGTCAAGGAAAGTTATGTTCATTTATATTATTGGAGAAAATAATTTAATTTTATGCAAACATAACTTTTTTTATTGATTGTGTGGAAAAGACAATTTGTATCTCGAAATACTTGTGATTAGCAGTATCTTTTACTTATAATCATCGAGTCAGAAAACCATTACTAAACGAGTCCCAAGAAAACGTTATGAAGGTAAATTTGTCTTAACGGAGTTTTTGTTAATGTTTTTAGTAGATAGTGCAGATATAAAACTCCGTGACAGCTAAAAGATTTTATGTCATAAAATTTTAAATTTTTCTAAAATAAAACAAAATGAAATAGTTAATTTGTAATACTTTAACGGAACTTATTATGTGATATAAATCTCAAAATTCTTGGCCAAGGCTGTTTCAAATGAATTTGAATAAATGTTTAATGCCCTTATTTTGGAATAATTTAGACAATAATTAGTGCATAACATACAGCTTTAACTAACTTGATCTTTTTCGTCTTTCTAAACGTAGTCCTAACTTACATGTAAGTTTTTGTCAAAAAGCCCTCATTTGTGATTTAATCCTTTTGTTATTAAAATACTTATATCCGTCATATTCATAAAGCTATGATCCTAAAAATTTCCTTGAAAAATTCACTTCACTAACGATATCTCTGCGGATACGGAAGCTCACTTGTGACCTGCGGCGATGGTTAAGTACCGATCAAGTAATACGGATAACGCAGCCGGTAGCGCACTATGTAGGAAGCATAATCAGACATGTGCCTCAGGCCATAAAAATGTTTTCATACCTCCTACGCTACACCGAACCTTTCCAAAACACACGTATAGACACATATCTGTAACATTTTAATTTGCCATAGTAACAATAGCAATTAAATATAAAATAGAAATAATTTATAATGGTGCACACTAACATCTATAAATTATATTCTGTATCAATAACACCAGAACATTACGCTATACAGCTATTATTAACTAAAAAATTTATATACCCTACCAGAATTTGCCATCACTGCGAATTACCTTAATATCCTTCCGAATCCGTATGAATTTTAAATACACCTTAATAAATCAAGCCATAGCACATACATACATGCTTTTTGGAAATAATTTAGCAACCTTCAATCACCGCAGTTCTATTTTTTAAGTCATGTCCATCTTTATATCTCTCAGAAATAGCAATAATACTTAGAATCAAAGTCTTAAATAAAAGCAACAGCTAAAGACATACAACTTTCGGCGAAGAATAACCCTTGAAGCAGCTCCTATAGCTTCTATCAGTGATATATCTTATTTGTGTGTTAACAGTTTTTAAAAGATAAAAATAGAGTGAGGTATCTCCAGCATCTTTACAAATTTAAAGAGATTCTATGGTCACTTAGATAATATACCCATACATATTATAGGTAGAGGGATTTGATACCAAGCATACACTTAAAAGAGCCTAACCAACGGTCAGTCATAAAAAATATTTGTCCATGATCAACGCAAGTTCTTTACATGTTAATAAGCTGATATAATCTAAATTCTATGAAAGTATGAACCATTAAACTTATATATATATATATATAATCTCTGTGCATTGTGTACAAAGTGGTACTGTAACAATCGACTTCGCTTATTAGATCCGAGGTTATGGAGCACAAGCTTAGTCGTTAAAAATCAAAATACAACTTTGTTGCGTCTTCAACATAAAATAAGATTATATTAGAGGCTCGCAAATCATAAGTGTAGAAATCAGATGTCCATAAGAATCTACAATACATCAAGAAAGTGTGTCAAAGAGCAGGACTATGCAATTATTAAAAAATAATTAAAAAAAATTGTCTAATATTTCGGCAACCTCATACATTTTAGTAATAACGGTCGTAGAGAGGATGATTTATTAATACATACATAAGTGCCATTAGTGTACTAAACAATTTATCTAATGTAAAGAGAAAAATCTAGTAAAGGCGACGATTCCACTTTGCTTATACTTCAACTTTATTTAAAACAGTACCACGAGAATGAGTATTATTGATTCCAACATAGTACAAAAGGTTTCTAAAACGTTTAAGTTAAAACTTAAAAACTGCCAAGAGCACAGAAACCTTTCTGAAACATCTTCAAAACCATATAAAGTCCGTTGCTGAGCTCAGCATGAGATCATATAAAACATTTCAGAAACGTTTCCAGAATGTTTTTCAGATGTACCTAAATTAAGAGCAGATAGAGGAAAAAAATTAATTTTTATCATTATTATTTTGGCAGGAGCTCAATTCATGAAAAATAACTTTAAGAATAGAATTAAAAATATAATGAAAAAAAAATTGCCGTATTGTGGACACGACCTGGGTCTGCCTCGATAAAAAGCGAGCATATCCTATTAACTTAGCCATAGTGGACGAAATTTCTCAAGCACAAAAAAAAGTTTTCATAAGGTACAGGTACCATTTTTTTTCCGTATTTTTAACTGAATTTATACAAATATAAATCATTGAAATATTTTTCTACCAACTAATAATTATACAATAAATCTCTACTAAATGCAAACTAAATACGAAAGTGTAATATCTCATTAAATCCGAAAAATGATCGCAAGACCGAAAATGTTATTATTCGAAGATAAAATGTTTTTAAATAAAATTTAGTAAGTAAATTGTCTTAACATAAACTTATATTTCCATAATTCGGTTGTCAAGATGGAAAACAAAAATACTGGTTTTGGAATCTTATAGTGAAGTAATTTATGAACACGGTATTTCGTCTACTCTGGTAAAGTGGATAATATACCTAGCGGACCCAGTTCGTATCTTGGGGTCAAGCGTTTTCTTTCTCCAAATTTTACTTTTATTGTTCTTATTATTTATGAATTTAGGTATCGCTAAAAAAATTATTATTTTATTTTTTCATAAATTGGCACTTAATTCAATTACGTTTTGTAAACAATCCAGAAACGTTTCTAAAACGTATTGTATAACCTATGCGCAGCTTAGCAATGGACATTTTATGGTTTTAAGAACGTTTTAAAATGTCTCTAAGCTATTGTGAGAAATGTTCGAAAATTTCAAATCATTAAAACGTTTTAGAAACATTTTAGAAACGTGCTGTGCTATGTGGGTTGTGAAATACTGATGAATTCTCGTTGTACTATTAAAATCACAGAAAATGTATAATTGATTGGAATGGTTGACTTAAAATATTCATCTTTAGATTATATAAATTGTTAAATCTTAAATGAAACTTATCAATGCATTATTTAATATCGTCTGCTCAACTGTAATTTTGAATAGGTATCTCATATAATGACAGCATAAGGTTGCTAAAATATTGGACATGGTTGTAAAAGAATTTTGTAATACATAAATTGTCCTACTCTTTAAAAAAGTTTCTTAATTTATCATTAAAAAGATTTCCTGTTTTTGAAATAATTGTTTTTTATATATTTTTCAATATTTATTTTTGCAAGAGAATTACTGCTTCTGTAATATATGTAGACATATTCAATATAAAAAGTGATGGCTTTTCTCAAAGTAATTACATTGTATGAATCACTATTTTATTATCGTGGGTGGTATTGTCTTCTCCAACAGGTACTTTATACAAAGTATCATTTTTGGTTAATCTGGCTTTTTCTTCGAGATACAGCGTTTTTTCTTTCACATGAAAGTTAATTTGGCTTGAAAGCATGTCAAAATAATCCTCGCTCATTTATATAAAAATTCTGGACGTGCTGTAACGTTTTTGAAAATTTTCACCTCTATTCTATGATGATATGTGGAAAATATGAAAAATAGTCGTCATGTGAAAAAGTGGATCAGAACCTCTCTATTAATGCGCCTTAATATTGATTATCTCTTTAGGAAACCCGTAAAATCAGTATTTTTGTCCATCCTACTTTCTCTTTAAGATTTAGCTTGCTTTCTGTTTTTAAGTTTGTGTTGTCGCGAAATAATTTTAAAGTAAATTGGACAAACATGTAATTATTTTCTACACGTCAAAAATCTTATTTAAGATATTTTTAAAGCCATGCTTCTTACGCCAAGTCTGGTAGCTGCACCTAACTAGAAAAAAACGACAGTAAGGTAATATCCCCTACTTCACCACCCGATTTCTCATGCTATAAGTAGAGCGAGCAATAGAGGCAGAGAGAACGAGAGAACAGGCGCGCGGCTGCCGGCAGAAGAGGCTGAAACGAGCCAAGAGCCAAGGCAAGGCCAGTAAGGGGGAGAGAAAGAGAGAAAGCTGTCCATTGTGTGCTGCCGCTGCATAATAGGTGTACCTCGTATATAATAAACACTCGCGTACACAAAACTGACGATTCGTGCGAGCGTGTATGCATATTAATAGTGTGCATGTACTATGTATGTATAGTAGAGGGATAGTAAGGTCACAGTCAATGAGTCAGTCTAGTCTGTCAAACACTACGTGATGCTAATCATCACGGGTGCCTACCGACTAAAACTATTCTCCCCAAGGGGGAGCGCCAGTCTGATGGACTTTTACTCCGATATAGGTGTTGAAACAGGAACGAAGAGATAAGGCAGATAAATGGAAGAAATATAAGAAACAATGGCGAAGTTCGATGACGATCAAGAAACCAACGAGGGAATCTGGTCAGTACAATACGCATTAGGGTAAAACTCGGAATATAAAGGTGTTAAAGCAGCCTCAAGGACAACAGAAGAGAGAGAGAAACACATCCTGGTCCCCCATCAGACTTCTAAGCGAAGATAATTTACTTATAGATCTTTAGCCCAGCTGCGCCGATAGTTGCAGGGCCGATAGTGGCTTTTCTGGATGAACGGGCCCAGGTGTTGCCCCCCCCCATGGGAGGGCCGGCCCCGGGTGTCCCCCCCCCCCCCCCCCCCGAAGGGACTCGCCAGTGACCCATTCACCAGGACGATGAGCTTCTGGCTTCCCTGACGAGAATTGGCTATGCCAACTGCCAGCAGGAACCCTCCGACCAAGTGTCAGGGCACGCTGACGTCCTATCCAAGGAGAAATTGCCCCCCAGATCCAGGCATCATCCGGAGAAACTGCAGTCGGTCCGCTAGAATCGGGAAGAATGTGTTTTCGGCGCCACGGGCACTTTTCCCACCGAAAAATTCCGAGAATCGATATTCCCGAAAATTTTTCGACGAGAATCGAATCCGTTTTTGCCTCGAGTCTGTCATGCTAGGAAGTTAGCACGCTAACCACCGAGTCATCGAGGACCCCGAGCCACGAGTTTTTTTATTATGAACAAACTCGTAAATTGTACGTGTATGCCTGCGTAAAAAGTGAGAAAGAAAGAAAATATCAGACGAAAAAATTGTTTTCGCACATATTTATTTTATTAATGTAATCAAATAATTTTTATAAATAAATATCTTTATCATGGCACGGAAGCATAGCTTTCACTGTCCGTCCCACGACTGTCTTGTTTTATTTTATTTTATTCCCTATAGATATACCATAAGTTCTAGGTTGTGCTAGTCTTCGTACGGGCGCAAAAACACATCTGTACCATGGACCACATCCAACAACGTTAAATGTGCATTTGTGGCACTTCAAACAGCCCACGTTAACCAAACTGTCCGTTTTACTCGCTAGATGGCCAAGCCTGCAGATAGCCTTCCCACAAGCGAACGAAAATTTTTTATTATATAAGACCGAAATATAGCACTGCGTTACGTGGGATAAAATTTAATACCGGACCCGGCCAACATGTTTTTTCATTATGTCATAGGGTCCGAAATTTATTACCTGAGCTCTCCAACATAGGTTTTCTAATGTCAGGGGATCCAGTATTCACAGTAATAAATTCCTTTGAGAATCCCGCTCCCGAAATTTTTTACACGACCCCTCCATCATGGGTTTTCTCGTTTACGGAGGTCAGGTAACAAGTTTTGGCCAGCCTAATAGTTTTTATTCGTTACCCCCCAGTGCCAAAGCCGAGGCATGACATAAGAAGCATTGCTTAAAAAAAAAAAAATCCTGACGAACCGAAGTTATAATACAGGTATCTTACCATCTAGCTCCACTTAGCTGATTATTAGAGTCATTATGACCGAAAGATATTCATTCTGGAATACACGATCCAGGAGCATGAAGCAGCTTTGTCCCATAGATACACAGATAAATTTATGTCCATTTAAAGATATTTCTGGAGACTAGAAATTCTGCAGGAGTATTAGTTAATAGAGTGAAATTTACGCCCAGATTGGATATAGATCTAGGCCAAGCAGCAAATAAAAAGAAAAACGGAAAAATAGCTGCTTAAAGGGCAGCTTAAGCAGTGATCGTACTTGAATAAATAAGAGGACTTTACCGACACGGACACTCGTACGTTAGTGTGTACAAAGAATAGTTCTATTAGGTAACACATCCGGACTTGCAGATGCAGAATTCAACGTATGACTATCGAAAACAGTTTTGCTAAGTCCTGTGGAGAGCGCAACTGAATTTATTAGAAAATATAAATGTTAAAAAAACGTCGTGTACGTAGATATTTATTAAAAATAAACAATTACAAAGAGATAACTAAAATCAAAAGATAAATTTCTGCGAAAAAAGATCAGTTAAGCCAAAACTTATTATTAACTGATCTTTAACGTTCTCTTGAAACGCAGATAATCAAGTCGTATGCAAGCTGACCATAGAAAGTATATATGTATATGTATACATACAGTTTCAAAGAAAACCAACGATACGCCAAAAACAGATAGAATATCTAAAATGACCTTTTATAAGCTATGTCTTAGCCTACAAGCGAACAAGTAATATGTTCCCTGGTATGCTGAGATATAGCTTAAAATACACCGATACTATACTAGATTTTTCCAAACGGAATTATTTTTAGCGAGGCTGTTTGTGTATGTGTTTGTGTGTGTGTCTGTGAAAATATATTGCACCAACACATGCATACGCGTTATCTCCATACCAAGCAAGTACAGCCTCGGTTAAAAGTCATACTTGGCAACTTTAACATGGATCGAGGAGTGTAGAAGAAAGAAGAATTAGAAAGAAAGGACAATAAAAGGGCCACCGTTTCGTCCTTAATCGCTATCTGAGACTTGTCTGTGTAGCGTTCTAGTGATCTAGCCACACACTATAATAATCTCACCCTCGAGATTAATACGCATATTAGTACAAGTATTAGCTATGTTTGTATATAAATAGATCGCTAGCACGCCACACTGATGAGTCCCAGCTTGCGATCGATGGCGAAACTATTGCCCTTCTTATTCCTGTTCTTCTAATCTACCTTTTTTATACACTTCGTTATCCATGATGGAGGCACCAAGTACGAATTTCAACAGAGGTTGGACTCACTGGGTATGAAAAAAATTCGTATGCTTCTGTAAGTGCAAAACATTCTCACACCCACACGCTACAAATAATTCTGTTCTAAAAAATCGTATTAAGTATTGGTGGTCTATACAATCGAATACTAAATTTACGAACAAGTGACTACAGTAGTTCAGTTCAGTTTAATTTGAGCAACTGACATGATCTTCTTGACCAAGAGTATGAGAAAAAGAAGACGAGATTAATTATATTTACTGTAGCCCAGATAATCTTCCTTAACGATCACATTAGTATCATACTAGAATTTGATGCCTAGACAGTACAATTAAGCGTGTATTTTGATAGTTGTAAAGAAATCAAAGAAATGATGAGCGCAAATGATAAATAAGATCGAGCAAAACTGATCAGAAGCAAGTAAGCTGGGAAAAACCATGCTGCAACCTGCTGGCTACTATCTTACTTGATAGAAAATTTAAAGAATAACATCGTAGCTATTTATACCTCTGCCATAATAATGCTTAAGTTACAATGCACGACGGGCAAAAAATTCCAAAGAGATGAGCTAAGCGCACACCAACAGAGTTTACGAATTCTTAGATACAATTTTGGAAGTAAAAAGACAAAAAAACATATCAAAAGCATATACAACTTTAATTAAAGATCCTGATCGATTTTTAATAGAATTATTATGAATCGATTTAGACCTGAAATAAAATCTTGATCGAGCGAGACAAGAAATACGATCTTTATATTATCGTAGGAAGAGAAATTAAGGTTAAAAAAAAGTTCAAAGCACAACAAGCATCGCGGAACTCAAAAAAAGACAAAAACTGAATAACAAAAAACTGACTTACATTGGTACATCATACTAAACATTGTGTCGGTTATGCAACGCAATAACTATACTGGCATGTGCTGCCCAAACAAAGTAAGATCACTAATAGCTTTCTAAACTGGCAGGAACCCCGAGTATGCTACCGACGAGTGTCAATCAAACAAATAAATTAGCCAATAATGCAGAAAGCCCGTGCATACAGTTATGGCCTTGAAGTTATGTCAAAATACTAGCCATACGATCGACTTGCGAGACATAAGCCGCAAACATTAGGGAAGGAGCGTCAGTGCTTGATCTTGTTATCTGCCATCTTTAGGAAGGCTCTATCACACTGATAAAAAATACAACATACGTAGTAATTAGAGAGATTCCAAAACCAATAATCTGCAAGACTTAAAAGATAGTCACTACTTACCTGTAAGATCCATAAATGAACCTAAAAAGTCCTTAGGGCTGTGAGACCCTTAGGATGAATATACAGTGACAACGGATAGTGGAATAAGAAGTTAGATCCATCATTCTAAAAGACTTTCTTGCTCAGATAAACAAAAAAATACCAAAAACCAGCAATTTTCATAGTATTCGATAAACAAAGAGGCAGCTAAAATACTAAAATTATACTTTTATTTTTACGATAGCATTCAACACCGATAATATTTTAACACAAGTACTAAAAGTATGAGGGAAAACAATTACAAAATGTAGTTAACATGTATAGTAACAAAGTATTTTCCACAGGATCCAGCCCTATCACAAGACAACTGTCATCGTAATAGTGGTTCAAACATAAAAGAGTTCGCAAAAGCTCAGGCAGAACGAAAAGTTATCAACATTTTTAGGAAAAAAAATCTTATTTTTTGAGTAAAGCTGGACGAAAAATAACAAATCAATTTATTTTTCTCTTTACTATGATTCTAGCATGGATTTAAAGGAATCTATGTTTGCATCCACGTAATACCCAGCGATTTTACCCAATATATCAGTACACACTTAATAAAGGATACAATTTCTCAAAAATCCGAAATTAATAAATACAGAAATGTCATGATCAAGCATCAGAAAATTTTTGCAGGTTACTTCTAGAAAGAATGATACTTAAATAAAAATGGTCATCGAACTACTAAAAGCCAATTTATTGGCACAGCTTCCTTATACATATTTCTTAGTAATTGTATTGTTAACTATACTATAATTTTACCCATACGTTATTGAAATTTTCTTATTTTTGAACTTTTTTTTAAAAAAAGTGAACTTAATAATCAATAAGTGATTGCCAAATAGTTGACTACTTGAGATAAAACATATTCTGAATTTAGTCTAGACATTAATTCTTAGTTAAACTGTTTTATTGACGATGATAAGCGTAGCCCTGGAAAATTTACTCAAAAAATTAGTAGTGAGTTTAACATTTTCAACTTCTATGACACAATTTTTGGCAATGTAGCTTTTTTTAGGACTATAAAAAGGGATGCCTCCATCAAAAATAAAAAGTAGTTATGGCGGCACTCTGGCCCATCAAAACACATCCCCCTTCACTACTTTACATGCAGAGAGGGAGGGCTCTTCTTACTTTTCTTAGTTATCAGAAGGGGACTTCCCTAAATTTTTTTAAGATATTAAAAGGTGTGTAAGAACCCCCTTCATTCAAGAAACCCAGAGGGGCTATACTTTTAACACTTCTTGTAGCAATTATAAAATTGAGATTCTCCAGAGGGGCAAGAGTTTTTTTAATTCAATTTTTTCAAGATAATGTTATTAGTAAGGATACAGAGTAAATTTAAGGTAATTAACAACAAATTTGTGCACAGTTTATAATTTTTTTTAGAATTTATAGTTTCTTCACGCGCGTCCGCATAAAAGGACGCAATGTTGTACATAATATCATACACATACTATTTTGTTGAATAATAGCGTATTGCAGTGTCTATTGGTACGACTTTTTAGTTCACATTCTTTACATCTGCATGATTTATACCTCTTACAATTTATTTTACTATATCAGACGTATAATAATTATTTTGTTCTTTATACATACTGTCACCTTTTTCTAGAATTAAGTCTACTAATTTCTGCGCAATAATAGGGGTAAAATCTAATAAATCACTCAATCAACGTAAACTCCAATCTGTACACTTTTTAATAAATTCGCTGAAATAGTCAGAAGTTACTTTTTTTAACAGTAAGCAACGACAGTACTGCTTCGCCACAGTACCACTTTAACTTAGTTTTCGTCCTTCTTTAAACTCAATAACCTTTTCCTTATAGCTTATAGTAAACTTTAGAGACAAGTTGGAACGGTAAATTATAATGCCTTGCAAGTGGCTGTCGTCCGTTGTAAAAAACTTCTCAATGTCGATGAATGCTGATTTTAATTTATACAAATCTAAAATTTTAAAAGTAATTCCTTCAAAATCCGTGCTTAGCAGACGAGCAATAGCTTCCCAATTGTTGTCGACTAATTTGTCATATTGCAGTCCAACTGCGGCTTTTTTACCAAATGATATATTCAAAACATACAACTTACAAAAAATTACAGGAGATGGCTGTTGATGTTGCTTCACGCTTAAGAGATTTATAGCTACTGTCTCTAATACCCTCTTATTTAGAGACTTAATTTTTTCTGTCCGACTATATTAATGGTACGACGATGGAGCAGATACTGACGGCAAATCCAACTTCTTATGCTGGTCGTCGCTGTAGAGAGAGCGAGAAAGAGAGGGGGTAAAAGTCGTTTTGTGGTGGTGTGTCGCTTTTAAGCACGAAAATTGTATCGACAACCGTTTCATACAGTTATAATAACAATCTCTCTCTCTCTCTCTCTCTCTCTCTCTCTTGTCGTCTAATGTATCGCTAGCTTGTATAAATGCAGACTGTAAATTTTTTTTTACTTTCTATAAACCTTTAGAGGTTGGATTTCAAAACGCTGACATCATTTATTTTTGGAACTTACAACAATACAATGTAAAAATTCATCGCTACACTTTCAGGAATGCGCAGACTACAAATATATAAAACGCATACAGGGATATATTTGCAAGATCAAATTTTATATTAAAAAAATTTTATTGGAACTACTGCGTAAACATCTGACCAAGCAACCACTATCAACCGACATCGAGTGACTTAATTTTTTGGTACACTTTGATGAAGTATAACATCTGGAAATTTCGTCATTTTTTTAAATCGTCGGAAAAATTATCGAAAAATTTTTGGAAGCCTAAACTGTTGCTTACATGAAACAGAATTGTAAAGAAAGATTGTCCGCATACGTTTAAAGATATGCTTTGCAACTATTTGACATTCCAACGCAGTTTTTAACAATATTTCGAAATCGGTTAATGTGATCCGGTTCGTAAGGTTGGATACCAAAGCTATCGAAATAAAATCCATTGGAATGTGTACCAGCGTATATAGCAACCCAACGCATACCTGGTTCTCAATAATCATCAGTGTTTATGACGTGTGTTGTCAGTCTCATCCACATCCGTGGGATCTGATTCGCCAGGAATACTCCGACCGTATGCGGGTTGATTTGCGATGAAATTTGCAGTATCTATAGACTGTCCATGACAAATGTCTGTTGCTTATGATGATTTATTATCGTAATTACGTTCACAGAGCCAAGATATAAGTTTATGAGGGATATTAAAGGCATATCGACATTGCTTGTGATCTGGTCTTAATGTATGATACCCGCAGTCAACATCCGATGATAACTTATTAAAAGACAGACAAATATTCTCGTACTACAAATTACCATTTTCATAGACAGTAATTGTACGTAAATCGTACCACTTTTGACAACCTCTGACATAAGTTTTACTTGCGCTTTTTCTAATATTTTGCAAAATTTTATAAATAGATTTTATTGGTACATCACCTTCAAAATAGTCAAGTTCATGATGACGCGTAGGCCACCACGTATTTTGTTGATGCACTACCTCACTTCACTTTCGTCAATCACAAGATGGCATGACAACCCAATGCCCAGAAAAATCGTTGTTTAATGTAACATCTGCAACTTCTTTTGATACTCCTATGTCTTTTTTCACCTCCAAATACTGAATGTCTACGATGAGATCCATCATGTATGTTCGATTGTACCAATAGTAAGCGAACCAAAAGACTGATGCCAAACGAAGAAGCCTGTGTACACAAGCATGTATACTTGATAGCGCCATCTTACAACTAAAATCAAGAGTGATTAAATGTAACGCAACGATTTCGAGAATATTCTTGTAATCAGCATAAACTATACAGTTTACTGTTGTGGTCAGCGCTTCGGAAAACCGAACATTCAATCCAACGCCTCCGTGTCCGATCAGATTCTAATAGGAGCATTCGTGGGCCGATTAATTAGGTGTTCGATCAAAAGCAAATGTATAGTAGCATAGTAACTGTTTGCATAAGATATACGATTAATGTGGTCTCCTTCGTTGAGTAAGTAAACACTAGTGTCCGAAAACAAGGTATGGTAAGCATCTACGTACAAATTATTAGTATTAAAGTCCGGCTGCAGTGTTCTGGAATAAACTTGACCACCGACAATATACAAGCAGAGGAAATTAATGTTAAAATGATGAAAATTGTACGGATTCATTGTACGATCGCCATTGTAAGCTTGATTTTTTACAAAACCGACAATGATTTGTTTTAGCAATTGTCCCAAAATAATATTATCCGAAGTCTCGCCGCAAATACCACTGTGCATTGTCAATGCTTTTACCTTAAACTGTGTGAGTGGGTACTTTGTTCTACTCTTTAAAATTGCTTTAGCATAGGCAAGTAAAACAGATAGACTTATTTTCACGCGTAGAAATAAGAGGTTAGCTTCCTTAATTCGCATAAAAACTGAATTTTACGTATCAATGAGGCAAAAAGCATCGTGAGATCTAACTAAATGCATTCTTACATCAACACCATTGATGAGTAATTTTTCCTGATTATATGCATCAGAATGAAGATGTCCAATGAGAATAATCGATTTTTTTGCCGGCAATAATACACGCCGTTCTGTTAGACCTACGGTTGCATCCAACACGTTATCCATCTTTCCTGCTCTATCGTCATACTACAACGCACTCGTCAAATGGGATGATTTTTCAGCAGGCCGGTAATTCAATTAAGTTTCCAGGTATGCTCTGTAAGCATGGGCATTATTTAGTGTTAATTGAGATTTCTGTTAAAAAAATACATCGACTTATTTGAACAGTGAATGCATAAAATTATTTATTGGTCCCACTTTTGTGACTTTAGCCAATAGATCAGCACTTGGATCATAATCATCATTGATACACAATTTGACACGTAGACTGAGCATGGTATGAGCAAGATCAATATATTCTTGGCCATTACCTGGTACGACGAATTTGATGGGTGAATCATCTGTCAGCGATGTTATCGGTTTGTACTGTACCATGTGCGATTCTTTGATGGTTGTTTGCGTCAGTCGAATATCAAACAAAAGAGGTTTAGACTTTTGACTATCAAAAATGTCTCCAGCTGTTCTTTTTTTTTCTCCTCCTTTTTCTTCTTTTTCTTTAAATTAACGCTTGTCTTAGGTTTCGTTTTCTTTTTGTAATCACTGCACACTCTTTTCACATTTTTCTTTTCACCTTTGGTCTTCCGACGATCGTGCGTCGACCGTGCAGAGCCACCTTAGTGCATATATACCTGGAAAAAGCATGATGTGCCGGTGGTGCAGGACTACATGCAAAGAAAAGATCTGAGCATTAAGGTACATGCTTTCTTTCTCCAGCACACACCAACTAGCGTTTTTTAGAGGGAGAAAGCTTCTACCCTTGCGCTTGGACCTCTCTCTTGCTCCTTGTCTCGCGCCACCAGCACAGCATGCTACCTCCTGGTATATATATCCTTTGAGAGAGCTATCGTGCACTTGCAACTGAAATGGGGTGTCAAAACGACTGCAAGTATAACACAATCCATATATAAGTTTATCCGATTTCTCCTCGGCTTTTTTCTTTAACATATCGCCAGACTCCCCCACACTATTGTAAAATTCCTCTTTAAAAGGTATATTCCTAGTGGTGACGTCAGACAGGAAGTACATACCTGCTGGAACGGCTTCCTTACCAACAGCTTAAGCAGCTTGTTTAATGGGGGGCAAGGCTCGTCGGAACACTCTGCCACGAAACGATCCGATACCTACGTGCCCTCGTTAATAGGGAGAACCAACGTTAATGCGCCTTACTCTTCCTCCCCTGTTTCTATGAGTTGTGCTCAAACTCCCCCCACCACCACTGTGTGGAATAAAATTGTCGTCGGAAAAGTCTATCATTTTCAATCAACTTGTTTGGAATGACGTGCCACTCTTAGCGTTCCAAAGTCAAACGGTATAAGACTACTAATTTCGTTCTTTATATAGATTTCGATGGTGTGAAATGAGTTAAACAAAAGTGGCATATACATACGAAGAGAAAAATTTTTATTGTTAATAATACCGTAAGCTTAGTTGTAAAGGTCAAACAACACCGCTCGCAACAAACACAATTAAATGTCTTGTATGTAGTATGGTTCACAGATGTCACTGTAAACCATAAGCATGGATGGTAGAGCATTGGTGAGATTACCTGGACGAAGCGATTAAATTTCGTTGTTTTTAACAAAAATAATTTTAGTACTTTGACATCCAAAGATTTTATGTAATTTTTTGTAGAACCATATTTGGTGTACGTATTTACTATTGGACGTCTCGGGGCAGACTAACTTGGCAACTACGTAAAAACCTCTTATCGAATTAAGAGTCACGTAACTCGGAATAGTATTTTAACCATCTTTCTCTTTTATCGTTTCTTTGATATTCGTGAACAGGCCAGGACGTATATAAGAATCAACATAAGAGGCGGTCCCCTTTTCTTCTTCTCCTTTTTCTTTTGCTTCTTCTTCATCTAGTGTCGTATGTGGTCGTGGTATGATTCCTACAGTGATCTTTGATTTGCTCTTTTAAACTTCATGTTCGGGCGTCAGTGGTATTTTATTCTCCATCATTTCAACGACCCACTGACCGTGTAAACAAATTTGTTGTGGTAATCGAGTCACGTAATGCGTAGTAGTATTATCAGGGTACTACTACATACTACTGTTGCTAGGCAGCCGCACGTACAATTCGTGTTTCATTGTAAATTTTTTCGATAATCAGCCTTTATCCAATAATTAAACTTATCGGGATAACCCTTACATCTTTACCACGACTTTTCAATACCTTGTCCTCCTTGAAGAAGATTTCCTCTGAATTCTTATGCACTCTGCTTAGTTCTTTTTCGTACAAGAATCCGTCAATGTCTTTGTCAGCCGAATCTCGGAGAAAATACACCGAAGGTTGGCGTGTGCAAAAAATTCGTATAATTTTCAACAACTTCAAAGTCCACCCGCTCTCGTAACCTTTAGCAAAGACACTTCTTGCTCTACTAATACGAAATAAATCTCCACTGCTGTACTTTGGACCCGTATAAGTATTTCCGCTATAACGTTGCTTTCTATTTTGAGGCGCTTGCGCAACCGTGTGCAAAGTCATTAATTTTAGAAGGACATCTACGTAACGATGCATGTTTTCGAAAGAATAGTATCGCCACATTCTTTTTATTGTAATTCTTATGAAGCATTCAGATATAGCAGCTTTCATCTGTGGAGTACGAGCTACCCGATACTCAATTTCATTGTCTTCTAAAGATATTTGCATTTCTCGTCCTATAAATTCTGTACCCCTATCTGTCTGTGGACACATTGGTGTGCGACCATTGCTTTTCGAAAAAAAACGTGGAAATGCTATGGCAACATTTTTCGACGTTCTCTCCCTTATCAGTTCTCTTCAAGCGTATTTACTTGGAATATCGATGACAAGAAGAACGTAAGTGCAGCCGTCATTGTAAGTTTTAAAACATCTTAAATCCACGAAATCAGCTTTCAACACATCCTTCAAATTACGTACATTTTAACTTATTCTGAAAAACGATGTCGTATAGGTCTGTGTAAATTTTTTACATCTTGGCTCTTATTACGTTTGGTCGCAGAAATTTCTTTCTCAGTGAACTCACGGGCTTGTTTTCACCCGCGTATATAGTTGGCCATGCCGTTTTCTAGTAAAGTGTTTTCAAAATATGACGCATTATGCTTTTTTTCTGATTTTTTCTGCTTCAACTCTTTTTCCTTACTAGCCATAGAGTACCCCGTCAATAGAGCGACGGTTCACTCCTCCGTTGGTGTTTCTCCAGCGAGCATACAAGAAAAATTAAATTCAGCTAATACACGATTAGCTCTTCGACGGTCGACCTTTTTCTTTGTAGTGTAGCCAAGATCTTGACGACGTCAAGCATTATCCAAAGAATTGGCTCTCACTTCTCAGTGTTCAATGCACTCCACTAGTTTTGTTCCTGGGCCACAAAATCTGTTTTTGGGTGCATGCATTTCAAACGGTAGTAAATCAATTATACCGTCGAGAGCACAATTTTTTTTTCCCTCCTCTAGCGTTACTTTTTTTTGTTTTCTATCATTTTTCCACTCAACTGACGCTATGGTTGATATTGTCGTGCCAGAAGTGCGACTATCTTTCTATTTTTGTTTCTCAATGACGTTATCGGTCCAGTTCCCCAATAATACTCCCACTGTTCGAACGAGATCTTGGAATTTAATTTTAATACTTTTCTGCTTTTAAATTTTTATCACCTCTGTCATCTTCATCAATCAGTAATCTTTATACTCGCTTGTTTCCGACATACTCTTTCAGGATGTTTGAAATTCAAAGCACCGTGTCAAACTGCTCGCGTCCCGCTGGTACGCGTTTTTTACTATCCCTTAAGACATCATTTACAAGATTCACAATATTCGACTGCGGTATACGAATGCCACGTATAATCAATTTATTTTCATTCGTCTACTTAACGTTACTGGTAGCACGCAAGTGACGCAGTATCACAGCAGTATTTTTACAAAACTTTTTGGGTACAATTTCGATAACCTTGGCATCCGGGAGCTCCTTTTCTTTCCACTTTCTCTCATCCTCGTTGTCAGACAATTCGCTATCTTGTGATGTGTTTACGTCGACATGTTTTAGATTCGTATCCATATCCCTTATTCGTTCGCTCTCCACTTGCATAAAGTAAAAATATCACTACAAAACTTGCTCAAATTCTTCCACTTTTCTGTAAATTCAAGATGCTGGTTATTTCTACGTCAAGTGGACTCGTCGGAGTACGTCTCGCTGGCACATATTTAAGGCTATTGTTAAAACACGTGCCTCGCAAACGTTTCACATTCTCTTGGGGCAGAAGAATCATTTTTTTCGCATGCTTTTTTTTCTTATTTTTCACAAACGAAAGCACCGTACCCAAGAGTGGAACCAATAAAGCAAGTAAAAAGCTTCTTCTCCGATGTACAATAATTACGAACCTTAGTGTGTTTACGTAAGAGTTTTTTTCGCCAGCGTAAGCAGTACGTTTCCTACGAGAATATTTAACGCACATTAACAAATGCACCTGATCAGTGTGGCATTAGCTTTGCGTAATAACGCCCTCTGATTTTCCGTGTCTTAATGATACAGAGCTCTCAAAATGGCGGTGTGTTTCTGACCAAATGGAGAACGTTACAGTGACGCCATCACAACGTTACGATGGGGACTTGATTCGCCGCATCTCTTCCTTTTATCTGTTTTTTTGACACATGTATGTACTGATACTCGACGTCCGAGAAAATACAAGTACGAAATCGATAATTATCTGGCGTTTTTTGCCTAAGATCTAGGTAATGAGAGCCAAAACGGAAAGGATAAAGCGTCTCAATAAGACTCTTGTAAAAATCGAGGATTTTCCGGACGCTTTTGTCTCGACAGATGCTGTATTTGCGCATGATCACGTAAGTTTCTGAAGATAACAAAGATAATAATGCACTAGGAGTCTAGTGATATATCGCGCTGACCTTTACCTTGACAAAATATGTTTTAAGTGACAAAGATCACACTTTGATTGTTGTGATGACTGCCTTTGGTAAATATATCGACGATAGCTCCACCGCCATTGGATGATTTGCGCATCATATCGACAACGATGACGAGTTTTAGTCTTAAGTCTCCAGCCCAATGAGTACTCTAGTGTTATCCATCGTAGAGTTCGATTTTCTTTCGAGATCCTAATAACTAGACTGCCACTCACCGTAACAAAGAATTATGTGCGCAAAACGAGTATCACTTATACGGTCAACGTGTAGCAAAAATCATTTGACAAACATGGTCTCGCCACAACCAGTCGGTCAGCTCAGTGTGCACGACCATGGATGTTTTCATTGCATATATATATAACCTACTGCAGTCTATCAAAAAGCTGAGCCGCCGCGGTTGGCCCCCGCTGTGCTCCGCTCGCGAGGCCGCGAGAGTTTTTGGAAAGCAAACATTAGCGTAAAGCCAATCGACATCTTTTTACCGCTGCCACCACCACCACCGCAATGGCTAGGAGCGGAGCTTAAATGGCTCGTGCGACCAATTAGCTTATCCTGGGGGCTCATGTGATCGACGGCGCTGGCTTTCCAGAAAGTTTTCTTATCCTTTGTGGTAGTACTGTATCTGAAGTCATGTGAGCAGCTACTGTAAAGGCACCTTTTCTTTTTTTAATTATTAAAGGTTAAAGGTTTTGTAAAAGAATGTGCTGACATCATATTTCTAAGAAAATTTATGGTATTTTATAAAACAAGAAAGTATGAACATCTGCTGGATCACTTTAAAAAAAAATGTGCTGACATCAAATATAAAACAATCATTACACCATCAAAAATGTGCTTACGTACATCGCCGTACTTTTTTTCTAAAAAAAAGTGCGAAAGTCGAGGTCATTTAATCATCTGGAGATAAAAAATGTTGACTATTAATAGGTATATTGGTGGCTCTGAAGAGTCTTTTTTCCTTTATCAGTCATTTACTGTATATCTTGTTATGTCTATTTACTGTATCTCGTTGAGTTTGCACCCTGTTACTGAATCTCTAGCCCTTGCTTCGTGAACCAAATCTTGAGCAGCTCTACTTTTCGTCGGTCCGTCAACACGTCCGATAAGGTTCCAATATTGATGCATTCTACCTGTTCGTATTTTCCCTCTAACAACGTAGGCATATGCTGCCGCCAGAACTCTTGGAAGACATAATTAGAAAATATTGTGAATATGAACTGTCTCTTCACTGTATCTAGAGTCAATCGTACGCGACCACAGCCTCTAGTATCAGCTATGATTGCATATGTAATAGATAGTGTGTGGTCGATTTCAAAATCATTTGTACCTTGTACATCACTAAACAACATGCTCTGCACAAGTCAAAATAATAGCCATAGTGGACCGTTATAGAATCTCCCTATATTTATTGTGGCACCAATAAAGTCATTGGGCTCACTTCTATCGATGAGCCGTCTATGCAAATCATTTATGCACTCTTCTAGCCAGGTATACACATTGACGTTTGGGGGTGGCATTGTAAATCGTTCGCGCAGCTCTCACTTCATAGTAAACACGACGATAGCGCCGAACATTCTTAGCCTCAAGTATAAAGAGTGGGCCTTCTCTTCCTTTATGATGCAAATCAAAATCTGTAAAAATAAACGTTTATCTAAAATTTTGTGAAAAATATATATGTATTTCTTAGAATATGTACTAGTATCCCTGCTAGTATTGCCGGTGCTAGCACTGCTAGTACTGCTGCTGCTGCTATCACTGCTAGTGTTGCGGCTGCTACCAGCACTTATTGTACATTCATTGCTGTCTTTTTCTTCATCTTAAAATGAAACATGCAGCCATATTTTTTGTTGTTGTATGAATTTAGGCACTACCTACGATGATTCTTAGTTTCGAATCTAGTGTAAGCGCTACTGTCGTTGACATCATCGGTCGTTGTTTCTGTAAGTAAATAAAATATAAATACATTGTTTGGATAACTATATGTCATTTTTTGTTTACGTATCATCATTGCTGACGTCCTTATATACAACTTGGTTGGCTCTGCTCGTCGATGGTTGTTGTTAATCTCTTATAACAACCTTAGCGCATTACGCTTTAAGCTCGCCTCCGGCTAGATCGCTGTGCATACGTCTAAGTACTGTAACAAGTGCAGCTATAAAAAAAACACAAACGATTTCAAACGTGTAAGAATTAGAAAACTTACGATAGCATCAAATTAAATATTTCGCCAACGGGTCCTTACTGTCGACTCTTCACTTGACAGCTTTCACAATTGGTTCGAGAATCACCATGTAGTTGAAAAGACTGCGTTCGAATGTGACGTTTATCGTTTTTATCCAACAATGGAGCACAAGAAATTAAAGCTTGTTTAGTAATATACCGATTGATAATGATGGCAGATCGTGACTCAATACACTACCACACATTGTGCGAATGAGTGGTTCGCGAACGTTTGCAATACTCAACAAACCTAATTACGCTAATTGAACGTGTTTTGGTTATTATTATTAGATTTATTGCAATCGTATTGAATAAGCAGAGAATACTGTCGATTTGTGACTCTCGGAAAATCTTTTATAAAGAACGTCTGTATGACGCTGTACCATTGACGGGGGAAATCGTATACTGCACGGTCCGTTCTTCCCCTGCGATGGTACAGGTTTCGGTTAATCAGTCGTGTGAAAGAATGTGATGCAAAATCAAAAAGATTTTAAAGCAATTTGCTATATTTACATTTCACACAAGCTTAGCGATAGATATCAGCAAAAAATAAATTAAAGCCAAGAAAGGAATTCCGTAATACTAATTCTCCATAAAAGCTTAGCGATAGATACCGACAAAATATATAACGAAGTATAAAAAGGAATTTTATAACATCTGTATTAAATGAGCTTCTTACGAAATATCGGTAATAGTCGTCAGCGGGAAACAAAACATACATTGTTCTGAATTTTTCATATATAGTTGATCGACGTCAGTCTGCAACATTAAAACGTCTCGGCCGAGAGGATTTTTTTTTCCGCGTTAGGTGTACGGTAATTCTCAGCGGATAACACGATAAACGTTGTCTTACATTTTTACAAACCGCCGAGCCGGTCGGCCAGCAGAGTTGAATCCATGTAACTGTATATTATTCAAAAATGCGCAAATGTAGAGTATAAATGCGCGTCAATCCTTTGTTAATTAATATTTTTTTACTCTCGTGGCAGAGCTCGCTGCTCGCAAGCTCTTTTACATAGGAATGTTTGGTGGTGGTGGCAGCGCCGGTCATCAATCAGCTGAATTCACGATACGTTGTAAAAAAAAACTCAGCACTTGCGGCGAAGTGGGTGGCCCGTGAGCGCTCTGTAGCTAAGATCGGCGACAGTCATCTTGTTAAACCACGAAGACGGCGGCAGCGGTGGTGGAAGCGACGGTCATCATTAATTAGTTGTGAAAACATTGGTTACCACGCTGCATCGTGCGCGCGAGAAAACTATGGCCTGTCGTGGTTGCCACATGTAAGAGTCTATTAGATTTCAAATACTGTAATCAATACGACCGACCACTGTGGGACAATAACAGAGAGCCAACCCGACGCTGTAAGACGTACGCTTGCCATTCGTGATCCTGCCCTACTGAGAACCCATAGTATAGGATGTAAAAGTGTGGATGCTATTACGGGCTAGAACTTGTTCAGTGCACATGTCACTTGTAAGAGAGTGAGTGTATCTTTAAAAGGTGTTAGTTTGTTTGGAGATTTTTTTCGTCCTCACTGCAGTAAGTGTCATATACACACACACACTCACATACAACTTAATTTCGTGGCATATACGCATATGCACCACTCTCAGCGTCTTAAAGTGAATTCTGACGGTCATTGTATTTTTGTTGATAGTGCAAAACCATTCTGGTATTTTAAGCGATCAGTGATGAGTAAAAATAATAATTTAAAAGAACAAAACATTTGAAACTGATGTTAGTGAAAATTAGCATCTAAAATATATTTAACCTATTATAATTTGTAAGTATGTAGAAAAAAAGGGTTATAAGAAGTGTATTAATAAGTGTGTATAATAAGTAAAAAAATGATATTTTTTATTTCACAAAAATTTTATACCAGTTCAAGAATGTGCATCGTCGGCGTCACGCGTTCATCTATCCTGAGTAGCCAGAAAGTGTTAATAATACAACCGCGTAAACGCTGACGATCAGCAATCTGTGCCATCTAATTATCTCTTTCTTCCATATAACACACAACTCCGTTGCACGACATATACACATAAGTGCCATTATAGGCCGTTCGCTTACACTCTATACATATACACATACGCGCTACAATTCAGGTGTGGTCTACTGCATTTACTCTCATTTTCCTACTTCATTTCACAGTAATAATTTCACACTTTGCTAGCATGATCTTCTCCATTTTGCGTTACTTGCAATGAACTAAGACCTGCATATGCCGAAAAAACTTACTAGGTTTTTATCATAGTGTTAGGTCCACAAGTCTACACTAGAAGAAATGCAGTAATGGTCCAACAATTAATTTAATCTAATCAGTGAAACACAATATACGATTCGCCGAACAATCGATGATGCAACAGTTAAAAAGAAACTGAGGAAACAGAATCGTCAAACATAAAAATACATAACACACAAAGCTAAAGGTGGTTTCTATGCTAGAAGCATGAAATTAAGAACAAATAATTTGTGAAAAACAAACACAAATTTTTTCAACAATAAAAAGTATCTTACCATAAAGTTAATAAATTTAAATAATATATTTGTTTGTTGGAACACCAGTTACGAAATTCAAAATTTGTTTTTTTAATGGAAAGAGATATCCAAGCTACTTGTTCGGAACACTTAAATTGAATTTACATCATATCAATTATATTTGAATCTTAATTGCACTAACCACTTCTTTTGACTTGCAATAACAATGTACAATGCTTGATAATCAAAAAACTATACAAATTTTGATACAAGGAAACAAGCAGATTCCATACCAAAATAAGAAACGAATAAATTGGAAAAAAAACCACCAACCACTTATACATTTTAAAAATAACTATAAAATATATTGCTAATACTAAATATCTGCATGAAATACCATGCACTTTCCTAAAATATATTACTCAGCATACTCTGTACAGGTTTTAGCTAGGAGTCCTAGTACGAGGTTCATGAGAAAGGCTGGCCGAATTGATTATTAACGTAAATATAAAAAGAAAAGTTGTTTTATTCTCACCAACATCTCCCTTAAAAACTGCTTAATCATGACATTATGACACTAGATAAGACACAAAAAATCTCTGTAGAACAAGCCGGACTAATATTAAGTTTAGCGTAAAATGTACTGATATATAACAACGTGACTAAAGAAAAACATTATCAACAACGAACCAGAATAAGTCAATCGGCATAATCAATGTAAATTCCATAGTATCAAAAAGGAACATAATACTAAAAGTAGCTTTAGCGAAGCATCATTGTAAACTTATAGACATTAAAAATTAAAAGTTTACAAAAAACATGCAACTAACCATAAAGGTTTAAACTAAAAATCCCTTCAAAGCAAATGTCTTGATTGTAGATCCTGTTCTTATGACGTCTCTTTTTAAATAGTGTCTAATCATTACAGGATCCCACAAAAAATAATTTTGTACCTTAAGTCAGCAAGGGCTAATGCGGGACAGTAAAAAAACCGTTAACAATGATTTAGCAAAACATTTCTCAAATACTATTATTCTTCTTTTATTAAAAATAAAAAAAAATTTAAGACATACATCAAAATTATTCAAAATAAGAAAAGCAGCACTCTGTATGCACTTGATAGTAAAGCTATTTCAAAAATGAGATGATTATTATTTTGGATTATTAGCACAAATACATTAATAAAATTATTTTATTTTAAAAATAACGGATCCTTTATTTTAAAAGTAGTTTTTAAATTAATGTACGTAATATGAAAACAAGTAAAAAAATATTGTTAAAATAATGTGCATGTTTCGTGTTATATTTAGAAAAAAAATCTTAACTCAATAAAAACAGTTTAGATAATTGTGTAAGAAACGGTAAACATCAGCACGCAAAAATGTTCTTTATACGGTTATAATGATATGAAAATTTACTAGTGCAAATCATGTATTTCAAACGAAAACAATGAAAAGCTGTATTTTAGACAAAAAAATTGTTTTATAAAATAAGAATAGTACATCAAACTGCACTGTAACCATAAGACCGCTGTATCATAATAATATCAATATTTTAACCTATAAAAAATGTAAATATATTGACCATTTTTCAAGATCTGACTTATTTTCCACAAAATTCTTAGTATTCCTTTCATAAAAAGCAAAAAAATGGCGTAAAAAATAATAATAAATAGGCAATAAAGCTATTGGCATTTTTCGTGGAAAATAACTAATCCAGAAATCCGATTAATATATTTTACTCAGAGAAACAAAAATAAACAGTCAATCAAACATTAAATATCTTTATAACAAGCTAAATTAGGTGTAGTACTCAAACTTACTATCTTAAATTAAATCAAAATATAAAAGAGTAGTTCTTGTTAGTACAGCCATCGCTTTGAAAATGCATATTATTATTCCAAGCTACTTTTTAGTCCTGGATCACTGAAATCACTTACAGAAGTTCTGGGATATGCCTGATTCATTTATAAAATTGAGTATTTCTGTAATAATAAAGAATCGTCATATTGCGGGAATGTTTTCTAAAATGGATGATAAAGTTCTTGTATTGCCCTGGAAAATATAGCCATTTAAAATTAAATTTAGATTTATTAACCCTATAGGTAGCCAAAATCCGCTTTTTGACTATCGCAAATTTTTACCTATACCTTATCGAAGCATAAAACTTGCATCTTTCTTTCAGGCATCTTTAAAAATTATAAAACGATCATTTGAAGCCTAGAATTATTATAGTCTATAGTTGTATAATAGAGATATCTCAAAACATTTTTAAAAAAAAGTATTTATATGTCTACACAAATAGTAAAGACAAATTGGCCAAACTATTTTGTTGGAAACACAATTAAATCTTATATTTGGAATCGTTGGTCATACGTACAATAACGTTAATGTGGCAAATATGTTATTTGATTATCGTAAGGCTGTCGTAGCCTAGTTAGTTATGGCTTAAGTCTTAGTTATAGGGTATGGCAAACATTAGAGTAGGCGTTTCAGATCAAGGCAGCATCGACATCCTTAACTCCAAGATAATAAAGGATGCCCTGATTTATCAGGTAGGGCTGGTATACCGGTAGAACAATTATACATAAAAAGTATTATATTGATTTATCGTTTATATTTTAAATTACAATTCCTTAAACAGATCGCCATAACCTTAATATTTAAAATCTTAGAAGAAACCGTTTGAAAAAATAAAAAATCGCATGGTAATCGTCTTTATTATTTACGACATTAAATAATTATATATTATTTTATCATTTTTTTTTAATGAAACAAAGACAAAATAATTGTTTTTTTGTTAAAAAAATTTTTTTTAAACATAAACAAGCCACTTAACCGTATGTTTTATCAAACTGTTACAGAAATTATTAAATGAGCATTTTTATAATCAATCGCGAAAATGAGTTGATCGGTTCCCAGATGTATAATTTTTCACAAAAATCTTAGTAAATCTATTATAAAAATGAACGATAAGGCTCAGGCCAATGATGCGAAATTAAAAAAAAATGCTTATCTTCGGAAATTGTAACCATTAGGATAATACAAATAAAATGTTGGTCCCTAAAAAAAGCATAAAAATTGTTTTGTGAACATTATTGTCTGTTGTAGCAACCTTGATAACACAAGCATTATCTATCCTTACCAATAAAGGTATACAAGAAAAAAGTTAGATTTTCTAGTTCATAGAAATTCCTTGGAGATCTTCTGAGGTTGTACCATTTAGAGAACAAGATTTTAGGATTTCCCCAATTATAACTAAGGAAAGTAACGTTAGGAGATATTTCACAATAAAAAATAAAGATATTATTGTAATTTATTAGATATATTAATTAAACAAACTAAATTATAATTTTTTTAACATAATGACAGAAAAAGCTGCTATTTAAATATAAAATTCGTCGGATCAACCTTGATAAGATAGAATACGTTAATATTTTTTTCAAACGCCAAAAAGGGTATAAGATCAAAGATACCGTGCCCTTAATTATTAAAATCTGTTATTAAATTTCTAAAAGATTACTGATTTTTTAAGAAAAGTTTTAGTAGCTACTTATTATTATGGAGCTAAATAATGGAAAAAAATAATTAAAAATATGAAAAAAGCGCAATTTCGATGCTCTGTCAGATATAATTAGTACTTAAAATCGAAATTTTTTTTTTTACGTAAGACAAAACAAAACATCGGTTTTTGGACATAAAAATGGGTATAACAACATAAACAAGGTATTAGACTTGTATTTTATTTCAAGCCTCCATAAGAATGTTAGACCAGAAATTTAAATGTCTAAAACAATAAAATAGTTTAAAGATTTTCCAAGACATAAAAGATTATTTGCATACATACACGTTAGCAAAGACGCTCACACACAAACACGCATATAAACACAGAGTCAAACAATATTTAAAAATTTTTTATTTGTATTGTAAACTTTACAAATTTGATAAACAACATTTTTTTCCGATATTTGATTTTCCACCCATAAAAAAGCATCCCCTATCAAGAGGCAAAATTTTGTCGCATTAAACTCATTCAGTAGCTAAACTTATCTCTTCTACGCAAAACAGACATAAATAATACATATCCAATCATATGCTTAGTTGTGTGCTTCAGATTTTTGATAATACACTTAGAAAACTCTTTTAAGATATCAATATAAACACTCAAGATCGTGCTTATGAGCAGGTTATTACGTGACATGTACGACCCTAAAATTTTTTTTGTAACCTCTTATGACTGACTCAACCACTAGTTACCAGGCTCATTGTTTTACACTTTTCTGGTCTGTGACCTTGGCCTAAACTCGAAAAATTATTGTGCTTTGAGCCACCAAGACGCAACAAATAGGGAGTCTTATGAGATATGTACCTCGGGCTATAACAATGCCAATATATATTTTACGCTCAAACTAGATCGTATAACTAAAACAAAACAAATTTATGTTGACGCATCTAATAGATTAAGACTTACAATTCATAGCCTACAATCATGCTGTAGCATTATTTATTTATTTAAATGCCGATACGTATCTATATAATTTATATCCTACACTTATAACAGCGGAGCAAAAGGCTTTACAGTTATAAATACCGAATAAATTTAAGGTCTCCGCTAACACCGCAAATAGCTGAAAAAAATGTTTCTATTATCTGTATAAATTCCAAACAAGATGATATAAATTAAGCCACACGGTATTTGCAGAAATCATTATAATAATAGATCTATATTTGCCATGCTAATTTATAGAAGCTTGATTTATTGCAGCACACGTGCGTATCATGTTACCTTTACGAATACATAGGCTATGACACTTATCAGAAACAAACAAAAATGTCTGTTATCCCAGAAATAAGTATTAAAAAAAGAAAGGTACTAGTAAGTAAACCTTCCTTTTGCTTTGATAACGCACAAAAGCTTATCTTACAAAAACTATACACTTCAATAAGCTAGAGTAAATGCAATTATATCAACAGCATTGAGCCTTACTCTGTCATAGAAAGATTTTCCTGACCGTATTCACGGCCGTATCCCCGATAGCTCATCATTGTCACTATAAAAACTGCTGATTCGCTATCAACAAATCGATCTAGACTTAGGAGCTATCGAGCTGTTTAAAAAAATACAAAACAACAGCAGCCATCTCCATCTCATAGCAGGGCTCCTAGAAATGACTGATTTATGAAAAAATTTTGTATTTCTAATTAAAAAAAAAAAAAGTATAGTAAGGCAATAATTTAAAATGTTAAATCAACTGTTTTAATTCTCTGTAAGATATTTTCTAATAAAAAGAAAAGACGCATTGTAAGGCAATTATTTGAAATGTTAAATAAACTACTATAATTATCTGTAAGATATCGCTATTAAAAAATTTAATTTATCATAATTATTCTTATGGGTCACAAAAAACTGCTTCTTGACGATCACAAATCGTTATCCATACCTTAACCAAGTATAAAGGTTTCATCTTTTTTCCAGGTGGCTGTGAGAATTAGAAAATAAAAATTTTAAGCCTGGAATAATTATAGTCTATCGTTAGATTACTGAGATATGACTAGCTACATAAGCACACACACAAATTTTTTAATTAAAAACACAGGGGAAACACATATTTAAAATCTTGGTGTATGCAATTAATTTGGACACAAGTCTTAGTATGCTGCCGTACAGCTGTTTTTACAAAGTACGAGCTTGAATCTTGAAATAGTGAATTTAGACTTTTTTTTCAGATTTTTCCTGGCTCGAGTTTGTTTCAAAGTCTGTCAGATAGTTCTGCATCAAAGGGCAATCTAGAGGTAGGCTTTATAGGCACACGAAGTAGGTGCAGGGCTAGTTAAGGTAAGATGGGGAAAACGAAGAGTCCTGCACTACCAGGTGGCCCATTAATAGGCCTTGTAAAAGTCTTAAGTAAGTAAAAAACATAGGGAAATAGGAGTTTAATATTTGCTGTACGATTAAAGACAGGCTGTGCCAGAGGCGGCACTTTATTGCAACGCTGTCGGAACAACGCGCGTATGTCAATACTGTTTACATAAGTAATAATGTGAATAAATAAAGAGTTATTAGGGTAAAAAGCAATAATAAGCAGCCTAATAAGGTTGAATTCGAAGTAGTAACTATAATCTAACTATAAATAAATAGATACGTGAACGTTGAATGAATGAAAAACTGGTACTTAAAAACATAACCGTTTTTTTCATTTTTATTAGCTAAATTCTGCCTGTCTAGTGTCTGCATGTCAGTTGTACAAAGACTACAAAGGAGTCAAAATCATTAATTTTTGGCGTTGATATAAGTATTTATGTAGAAAGTATCCAAAACATCAGATCCATTAAACAAGAGCAAGTAAAACTTTCAGATACAGCTGAGTTAAGAAATACAGCTTTTTGAGACGCATGATAATTACTGTTTCCTATAAAGTAAGAACATTAATTATGATTATAAGCTTGTCGAGCCTATTATAATCAATATTATTTTCCATAATATCAATTATCCACCAACCAAAATTTTGAAAGGTATTTTTTTTCAGGTGAACATCTGATTTTTTTTTCCACTTCCAATAAATTTTTTGCATACACCCTATCTGAATCTTTGTAATAAATTAATACTTAAAAATATTTTAATTATTTTAACTCCTTCTCAGGCTATGTGCAGCTGGTATGACATACTAGATAAGCAAAATTCAGCTGGTGAAAATAAAAAAGATCGGTTACATCTTCAAGTATCAACTTCCTATTTATTTACCATACACGTATTTATTTATATATACTTATACAGTAATTACTACTTTTAATTCAACCTAATGACGCTGTTTATTGATGCAATTTTTATCAGAATGGCACTGAATAAATTAAATAAGGGTCACTAATTAATTCTACTTTTTTCACCCTTTTTACGTGCAATACTACCAATTTGTACCCTTTCTAACTTTTAAACTGTCAAATACTGTTTAATAAGAGATTTGGGACAAAACTTCTCATTGTGGTAACATTCAAAATGAATAAAATAATATTCATCGACATAAATACGTATATTGACTATTATCATACGTACACTGTCCAGCAAGCGTTGAAAAAAAGTGCTGCCTCTGGCCCTGCTTGTCTTCATTCTCACAGCGAATAGAGGTAAAAAGAGAGCGTAATATAAGTGAGGTGGTTGGGACAAGTAGTTATAGGTTATGGCAAAAAATTAGAATACGAGTAACAGATAGCCACCAGTAATCAACAACCTTATCACCAAGATAGTAGAGAGTGCCCCGAAAAATCGGCTAGAGCTAGTGTAAGGTTAGAAAAAATATATTTAAAAAACAAATATATTGATCCATCGTTCATATTCCTAGATGCAATTTTTCAAAAAGATGGTAGTTACCTTGATCATAGAAATTTAAGAACAATATGTTTTAATAATGGATAATAGTACATGAATTTGACTTTATTCGTCACGATATAAAATTATTAAAATAGAAAAAATTATAATTTTTTTAATAAAATTAGAGGAAAAAATTTTTTTTGATAAATAATTTTTTTTTAGGATTAATTATGCAACCTAAAAATATTTTTATTAATAAACTGCTAAAAAAATTATTAAATAAGCATTCGTATTATAAACGATAAGACTCTGTTGATCAGTTCCGGAATATATCTTATTATTTACGAATATTTTAGTATTTTTTTTACAAAAATACTCGGAAAAGCTTATAAAAATGATTAAAAAAAAAAATAATTATTATCCTCTAAGAACATAACTATTAAGAAAATATAATTATAATTTTTTTGCTTATATAAAGCATAGAGTCTTTTTTGTAAACATGTGAACCTGTTATGGCAACCTTAATAAGATACAAAGCAATAAGTATCTATTTTGATCAATATAGGTATACGATAAAAAATTTTGACGCCAAAGTTCATGGAAATCACTTAGAGTATTTCTAAGAGACAACTGATTATAGAACAGTATTTTAGGATTTCTTCTATTCAAACAAAGAATAATGACGTTAGGAGATATTTCACAATAAAAATAGGAGCTATTATGGTACGTGGATAGTTAAAAATTTTTCAAACACTTACACGTACATATATAATCTATGCCTTACACTTATGTGACGAAGTCACTTTTTCTCTCCCCGGCCGGGAGCGCCAGAATTGCACTTGGCAAACTTTTCCGTTTCAGCAATTTATGTATTGATTATTCGTGTGT
>JAPYYV010001085.1:0-52743 GCA_030522625.1 Copidosoma aretas
CAATGCTCAGTAGAATACGTGGTCACTCGATGGATGACTAGATCACACTGTCAACGAAGCATCAGGTGAGCTGTGCAGCTCGTTGCGCAGTATAGAGTGTGCACATCAGCTAGGTCACTGACTCTGCTGACTCAGTCTGCTGACTAAGCTAACCCGATGTTATGTTTACAGTGTGATCTAGTCATCCATCGAGTGAACACGTATTCTACTGAGCAGTTAGCGATCAACAACATAGTAGGAAATAAGAAGATTATGTTTCGTGAGTAGACTTATCTTACACTTGAAACTTAAATAGAATAGTTTTCTGTAACATGCACGTATATAATGTAATTATATAATATAATAAGTAATACAAGTAAAACAATTATAATGTATCCATAATAAAGTCAGTACATTGACTACCTAATATATATGCACGAGTCAAAAACGGAATATTCTGGTGTGTGAAATATGAGTTTCAAAATTTAGCGTTTAGAATATTTTGATTATGTTTTCTGTGTTATGTGAGATCCAAACTAGCCGAAATCTGTAGACCGGTCTCAATTATAATGTTTAGAAAAACATGTTAATTTAGATGGGGTTTTTAAGAAACTTCAAAAAGTGTTACTATGTATTGACAGGTTTGTTATTACTGTAACCGTACTTTTTTGGCAATTCTGAAGCCCCAGATATTAATTTTTTAACGAAATTTAGTTTGGTACGTAGGCATACCAAAATCCGTCGTGCACTATAGTCGCCTAATCGATGATTTAAAATACCTATAAGATTCGCGGCATTATGGTAACGACCACTTATTTCAGCCAGTAGATCTCTTTATATTCACGATGGCACTACGACGTCTACGACTAGGCACCGAATGAATGGACCGCTTGGCCTGACTAAATTATTTGTCTCGCGCAATTGGTTTAGATTAGTCTAAAATACAGCTTAAAAAAATTAAATAGTTAACACGTAGACAGTAAATGCTGATAAAAATGAAATTTTCTAATGATTCGCATTACGGTAATGACATTTTTGCCTGTTTTTTCCATTTTACGCCCACGGCAAAGATTTTTTTGACTCTTTTTTAAAAAGGCTATCTAGAGATAATTAGTTTACACTGTTTGAAAAAAGTTTTGGCTCAAAATAATACAGTGCGTTTATAAACATAGGCTTCAGGAAAATCGCAGTTTTTATGAAATGACCCTTATACTTTACTAAAAACTGTTCTGTTTATGTATCGAGTTGTTGCAATTATGTTACGTTGGTTATTAATTAATCTGAGTGAATCACTCAGAGTGATTGATGTAATGGCTTTATTGATACGACAAGGAATAAAATGATCGTAACGGTAGAAAAATCATCACAAAATCTAAATAGTAATTCTTTTGTATCCAATGAATCAGGCATACAGCACTAAAAAGTCTCCCAACTTTTTACATTGATTTCGAAGTCATCGAAGAATCGAGTTAGTGTCATTTTAAAATTTGTTTAAGGTTTCTCTGATGCGTCGGGGATCAGCCGTAGTATACTATACACTTTCATACAGCTTTTAATCTGTCCCACAAGCAGTTGCACGTGCCACAAACAATATGGGCTTGTCCGTCGCAACACCTGATAGCCTCTCTCTGACGCCCTTCCAACTGCATCGTACAACGTCCTGTTAATTGCCATTTCATGGGCCTCTCCTTCTCCCAGTGCGTATTCTAATGAATATGTAGTGGGGTTTCAGTTATCTACTAGAATGTCTAAAATCAATCTGTGCACTCGAAGCGAGTTTTACTCAATTTACAGTTTAGTTCTACTATAACATATTGTTTAATTCTTGGAAAAATATTTTTGGACTTAATAAATGGTTTCATGTACGCGTGAAAAAAACTTGCGAGTAGTGAAAAAAACTTGCTTTAAGTACGTCCTTAAAGTAGGAGAGACGAGTTTGTGTGGAAAAGACTAGTTATCGATCGTCATTGACATTATTACGATACTCTTTTCTCAGCATCTGTCAACCACTTTTTAACTTTTCTCTGTGCACGTGTACGTGCAAAAAAGGCAGGTATAAAATACCCACTCATCTGCAGATTGCGAATTACAAGACGCTGTACTTATTGGATGATGCCATTTTACACGGAGATGGAAATTTTTACGAAGTTGGTCGGTAAAGTTTCTGAATGGAGAAATCGAGAGAAATCGCAGGCTTTGGAAAACAATTTGGATATATTACTCGAGTATAAAAAAAGATAGCTTCGTTTCGTAAGGGATAAGGGAGACTTCGAACGGAATAAGTAAAGGGGATTTGTAAGGCGGAGATAGCTTTTGTGTATTTTTTCAAAGTACGTCTTTCTTGTTTATTCGAAATTTTTCAATCGCATGCCAATGTACCGATTTGAAAAGTACTTGTCTGATTAGTTTGAAAGACAATTTTACCTGTTTATATTAATCGTACTAATACAGTAATATTAGACAGGATTGCACTGAGTTTTGGATAAATTTTTGACCCATGATTAATTTGAAGGACGACTTAAAACATTAATTTTTAATCTACTTTTTCAATAACGCAATCATAAAAATACTCCATCAAACTTTGAGTCGATGAATTTCAACAATACACTTCATAATTTTATTTCAAGTTTCTGAATTTCGAAAGAAAGAGTATTTACCGTAGTGACTGATGGTACAGTATATTGTAGCATACGAAGGAAATACAGAGCTCTACCTTACCGCAGCAAGTTTTATCTGCAATAAGCCTAGTAAATACCTAATACATCTTACTGGATAAGTTATTTGTAAATTAACATAAAGCTATATTCAATCAATAAATAATTGTATGAATACATACATATAATATTTATATTACAGTTAGGCTCACAAGAAAATTATGCTCAGCAAATCTGGATAAATGGGTTTCAGAAAACAGATTTTTTATGAAAATTTGAGAGATCGTAATATGTAGTACCTAATAATGAAAAATACACTTTTAGATCGACTTTACTGTCCCGCATACTCTAACAGATATCGCACATTTCAATTGATTTTTTATAACAATATGTACCCGTGTTATTATTCTTAATTTCATCTTAGCCCTATAAAGTGATAGAGTTCTTTAGTTGGGTATCAAAAAAAGTTTAGATTAAGAAATTATTAAACAAAATGTTATCAATTCTTTAAGTTACACAAGCTATTAAGTATTCGAATATCGTTGCTTGTTTCGAACAGTTGTGATTTTTAAAGAAGGACATCAAGTAATCAAGTTGAGAAGAAGTGTTGTATTCCTTTTGAAGCTCAACCAAAGTACTCCATTATTAGCTTGCGGTTCAGCTACAAGTATGGGCAATAACTACTAATGTATATTGTACATCAACACTCGACATGGTAAAGTAAGTTTTGATTTGGGATGTATAAGTAATTAGAAACCAGCACCAAAAAGTTTCAACAAAAATCAGTCTTCCGAGACCTATGTAAGCCCCTGCTCTGTAATATTCGTACGTCGATTTCCTGTAACGGTTAGTTTTTACTCAACAAATTTTTCGTTTTAATACAATACAAAGCTATTTTTTAAGCGTTTTCGAAACGATTCAATTTTATTTTTTTCAGTTATATGGAGTACTTTAAAATCCACAGTATTCATGTTTAATTTACGTATTAATATTGACTATTATAATCATACTGAAAACATGACACTCGTCAAAGTGACATACATCAAAATGATTGCACATACATGCGGCATGTGGCCAAAGGAAGCACGGATGAATAATTCACCTGATCATCAGTAACTGCGCACGTAGGTTTGACGGTTATTACAGAGTACTCGAGCTCCTGCGAGGGAGGATTAATAATATCCGAGAGAGACGGAAAGAGAGAGAAAGAGAACAAATGCTCCAGGAAACACGCTGCACCGATTTCGTTCCTATCGCACAATGCTAATTTTTCGCCACTCTCAAGGTCGACGGAGAATAACGCGCTGAGAATCAAACCCTTTTTTTTAGAACCCGTGGCATTCAGCAAATTTCTGGGGGAAGTTTTGTTTTATTTTGTTGAGAAGTGCTACACCTGGAGTAATAGATTGTATGCGCGTATGGTATTATTTACGCAACACATAACTTCTGAAGTGGAAATGTTATGGCTGACGTGGAAAAGATAATGTTGATGTAGATACCTTACTCAACGGTAAATGACCCCACATACATAACATTGACTTTGCTAAATAACAAGTCGGCAAAGTAGCACTTCACACTGCGTTAATCGAAAAAAAAAAAAAAAAATTAATTTACTGACGAGCGTGCCTGCACTGAATGATACTGGATCTAATCGTAAGTAATGATGGATAAAAAAAAAGCTGAAATTCGTATCCTTAACGTCAACAGACTATTGCCTGTCCAAACCAGAAGTTTTCTAGCAATATAGTATATCAGTTTCTGTACTCCGAACATTAATATATATCTGTGTCAAAGATAAATACGGAAAAGGACTAATTAGTTGATTCGTTCAATTACTCGCTGGTCTCTGAGATGGAGAAAAAGCCCACCTAAGCCAAGTGTTGCTGCAAGACACGGTCATACAATATTTTTCAAAATCACTTTTGAAAAACCACTTTAGTTAGGATGTCCAAACATTTTTTTTCTACGCTATTTTATACAAATCATTGCTCTATAATGTGAATTTTGATGTGATTAGTAAGTATGTAAATTAGCTGAAAAGAAACGCTCTTTTTTTATTTATTTATTTTTTTTATATTGTACTGCTGTACGTCCGGCTCCTATTAAGGGGCACTACTCTGGGCACTGAGCAGTTGGGAAAGGGAAGGGACGAGGGATGGGAGGGGGTAGGGGGTACTTACAACTAGTCGGTGTATTGCCTGAGTATCCTGACCGAGTGTCTACGTTATATACACGAGGACCAACTCCTGCACACCTCCCCCGCTCACGTTGTCCGTAACGTAAGAGAAACAGTTAGTTAATCGAACCCCGGAAAAAAGCAAGCGGAGCGAACCCATAGGCAAACGACAAGATTCGAACCGAGTCCCGCCTATTACATATGCCCGTACACTGTACTTAATTCCGGAGATCGACGAAACTGCAACTCTACCGCTGCGCCAACGTGCCGGTATAAGAAGAAACGCTCTTTAGTGACACCGATGTAAAAATGGAATTCTTCATCTCAGTAATGTCACAAAGTCCCTTCAAGCACACGGATTGTTGATTCGATATTGTCTAGATTTTTCGCGTCAAGACTAAAAAAGATCAATATATTCTCGAATATTGCGGCAGCCCTAAAATGACAGCGTCCAACAGAGTATTTTCATCAATAATTAGTTTCGGTATTTTACTATAATAGCACGCTCAAGTGTATTCAGAGAGACACGCATGAATTTCGTAAGAGCTCATTTCCGGTTGAGCCTCACAAAGATCGGTGCAGCATTCATCCTGATGGTAGCTAGCTTCCGTCTCACTATCGCTAAAGTCCACGTAAAAATCTCCAAATACAAGGGCGGAAGTTGTTGAAAGTGAAATGGCGCACTTGAAGGATCGGTAAACCCAACCAATGTTCACGATATTGTTTATTCATTTTGGCCCGACTACCATGGGTTTGGTAAATTTTTACATTAGCTTCGAAATTTCAATCTATTAAAAAATAGACAATTTCTTTCGTATGTCCGATGCGATTCTTTCCACCCGCATATGTAGACTCACCTCCAACTTCCGCCTCCATATAACATGAAGATTTCGCATTAACTTTGGCGCTGGTACCATCAGGACCAGGACGTATCAGCCCGGCTACTTATATGCTATGAGGAATAGCTTCCTATATCCTGTGCTTGCACCAACGTGAGAACCGAAAAGAAAGAGAGAGGGAGGAAGAAAGAGAGGGAGAAAGAGAGCAGCAGCCGAGGGCCTTAGCCGGGCAGCAGTTGCACCACCGTCGCTGTCAGTCTTAACGCGTGCGCTCGCCCAAACAGGTGCGCTCTTTTGTGCCTCCACGCGCGAGGAGCGTCCGACGTGCTGTACGATCGCTCGTTCTGTTGTTGGTTTTTAGTTTTTGGCGTTGCTGCGGTTTCGGCTCTGGGGGTGATTCATCCGTAGGGACGGAGGGGAATTTCGTGTCTTCTTGATGGAGGTCTCTATGTGTTGTAGAACTGGGGTGAGTGTTTTTTGTTGGAGTACATTTTTTTTATTTATACAATAAGTATTGAGAAAGATATTTCATCATGGAAAGTTCATAGTTTTTACTTCGTCGAGTACCAGAGATCACGTATGGATGCATCTGAGTGATGATTTTCTTTTTTTTTCTTGTTTGATACAATTTTTATTCATGCGTCATATTCTGACGTCGAATCGCGTATTAAATAGAGTCACCAGGACAGAAAAACATTGCCAGCGAACGCGTCTTGATTCGAGCTTCAGTCCTGCCTCGTCAAGCGTACTGTGACGAATTTGGGTAAAAAACCGAAAGTTGCATCGAACACAAATTATACTTATCGATCGAGTAAAGTCTCTGAAAGATGATATTCGTTCAAGGCATTGTTCACATATTGTGAAACAAAATAGAAACTGCAGCTAATCGTTATCACATTTGCATGTTGTACGTTCAAGTTCATCATCCAGCCTTTGATCGGCTCTCAGAGACAATTTAAATTTGATCTTTGTCCCTCGATAAAACAACAAAGAACTGGATCATGTGTATATGAAACCGTTCAAAGTGTCCTTTTGTAAGCCTTCGGGTACACATCAACGAGACTTGCAACAATGACAAATTGCCCGCATCCTCGAAAGTCAATGAACTTGCACTCGACGTGACTCTGAAACGGACAGTGCTGAAAGAGCATCAATACAAAAGTGGAAAAAATAAAACGAAAGATACTTTCAATACCTTCTCTTCTGCGCTTATGCGTTGTACGTTAACAAAAGAATTGAAAAAAAAAAAGGACGACCGAGAGCGTGATATTTTTGAGGCTTTCTTTTTTTTTTTTTTTTTTTTTTTTTCCATAGCGTGCTCCTCTGAAAAAGCGGCCGTAGCCAGATGTGCAGTATCATATACATACGATGTACGTGTGCTGTGTACAGAAGGCGCGCGTTACACATTTTGGCGCGCGGTAAACAAAAGCCGGTAGAGCGAGGATGAGTGAACGTTTCGACTCCGAGACAGGCGAAAAAGGTGGACGCGTAGGTATATATATGCATGGTGCAGGGGAAGGTCGTCACGCGACGCTACCCTCGATGGGGTGAGGCGAGAGAAGGTGTATAATACGCGATCGCACGGCCGGCATGACAACACGAGCCTTAATACTGTTTGTTCCCTGTGTGTATATACCTGTATACGTCTGCGTGCGTAAAATTACGACGGCCGGTGCATTATGCGAATGATAAGTATGGATTGTGTATGGATCGTGTGTGAGCGTGTTTGCGCCCTGATGTTGCTCAGTTGCTGCTGCTGCTGTGAGAGAAGGGGGTCTCTCATCCACGCTAGCGTATATATAGTACTGTAGACACGCAAAGTATGACAGGTGTCGGTAAACTATGTCACAAGTCCCAAGAATTGATGATTTGATCCCCCATATTCGATGTTAATTCTCCATGATGTTAAGTTACAACTGTACCGATTTACGATTATACTTGTGGTCCGGTGAGCGTTATGGTGAGATGTTCAAGCTGTGGTATTTAAGACCAAAGAACTTTTTGTTGATAATTAATATAAGGTTTGTTATTAAAGTATGAATTTCATTTTTATTCCAAATAAAATAAAATTGAACGACCGGAGAGTTATAGGACATCTAAGCAAGAAGTTTCAAATATCTCTATAACCAAACATTCATCTTGCACTGTCTTTTGAAGGGCGCTTTATTGTTCAATACAACTTATTATTTTTAACAATGTCCACAACGACTGGCTGTAGTTGTATGAATGTTTAATTTTGGTATCGATGGTGTTGTCAATGATAGTGATTTGTTTCGTTTTCCGTACACTTTTTTACTCCAAACATTATCAAGATAATTTTCATTACCAATGATGTCGGATGGTATAATTATTTGAAAAATGAAGAAAAACAATTACGGACAATTTTTTCTCCAAACAATTGTCATATACAATGATGGTTATGAAAGACAAGAATGACGGTAGTCAAGATGTTCCGTTACACAACCACAAGAAAGAAACTTGGAAATTAGATAACTTCCAGTTTTGACGTTGGTTTGAACGTCTCTGAGAATATTCGACACTTGCTCGTAATAAAGTTCTGAAGTTTTAGCTTGGCCACTAACAACAGACACACGCGAACTATATACATAGCCAACTATCGACTGATAACGTGCACATAAGCCACCAGAGCCTTTTGTTCCGCACATGAAACTCATTTGATATCACGACAATAAATTTTTTTATTTAATTTTTTTTTTATTCTAAAAAAATAATCAAGTACGAAAAAATCTCTCCTGTTCGCTACACGAATTGTTCGTCCAATGTATTTTCATTCATTTTCCTCAGAAAATTTTATACTTCAGTACGTAAATTTTTCGAAAAAAGACCATTCCGCTCTCAATTGTTTTCAAACAAAACGGTACTTCCCTCAAAAGAGAGTTCGTTTGGACTCATTTTCACGGCGTGGATAAAATGAGAAGCTGCAGTCGAGTTAAGCCGTTACTGCAAAAAAAAAAAATTATGCATGTCCTTAACCTTATACCTCTGAAGTGGGCACGTGTCTATACACCAACCACCATCGTCCGGATGCGGAACTCCGTACACCACACACGCATGCACAAACGTATGCATTAACACCGAGTAATCGAGCCGTGAAGCCCTCCTCGCGTATAATGGTAATTAAAAAGCCTGCACCAGCTATAGCCAGCCGGCTGCGGGTTAAGTACATGTATATGTAAGTACACACACGGAAAACCGACACAGTCGGTTAGTAAGGAGGACGGCCGCTAGACACAGTAGACACCGTGGCCCGCATTTTGACCGGTGGCCGTCACGAGTCCTTGCCTCCGCGAGATACCTATCCCATATATATTTATATCATTCAAGGGACTGAGAAATTCTACGCTTTTCTGGGCTTCTTGCAGCATAGTTTGTACATTATTTTCAAATACGACGTCCTTATACGCTTTTTTTTCGTCGGAGACAAAAATAACGAACCTAACCCAGAGCTCTGGGTGAGTATTGGTACGTGAAATTGGGACTTTCTACTTTTTAAAAAACTGCATGTTTTGTCGACTTATTTTTATTTCATTTTTTTTTCTTCTCGCGATGATAATAAAAATTGCAACATAGTCCCGCATCAAAATCTGAAAGAACAATAAAAGCTCACCTGCAAGAGTAGGTATAAATACACGATAATATATGCCGGAAATGGGATAAATTGATGGTAATCAATTGGGTGGATTTACTTGTCTTTGTTATAATTTTCTTCAGCGGGTTGAAAATTTTCGAATTTTTTGTTGCGTGTGGAAAATCTATTCTTCATGTTTCCAAAATCTTCTTAACAACGTTCTACTACGTGTATACTGACGTAAAACAAGAAAATCCTTCGATTTCCGGATCCGCAATACTAGACCAGCACAAATGTTACGGCGCTTCGGTTTTCGTACAATGGGTTGGAAAAAAAAAGTAATGAGTTTTGTTCGCTGCCTAATCTGCGGCAGTAATCATCGACTTACGGTGCGGCGTTACATACACAAGTATACTACAACAGTTGTTTCCGGGCATCGGCCTTGCCGCATGGAGCCACTGACCACGAAGGCTCTCTTTTCTATGCATACGCGAGGGAGAAAGGATGATGTATCTGTTGTTTCTCTTTCTCCGACAGATATATACATACGGGAAAAGCAGCGTGACGCGCCGGCTTGTGCATGACGCAGGACGTTTTTGTGACTTTATTTTGTGTTTTATTAGTTGGTAACTTGTTTATAGGCGTTTCCGATTTTTCTCAGGCAGAGGAAAGTGAAAGTAGGTGGCGGTGAAGAAGGTACATCGGGCTTGGCCAGCTGTAAATTTTTTTTTATATAAGCTGTTGCGCTTGTTATACGCGCCGAGAGCAAAGGGGATAGCCCGTGTGAATGTCAATGCGTTCAGGGAGACTCGTGACGGATTACTGCCGTTACAGCCTATTTTCTTTTGATGGTCTGAGAACAAAATCTACGTTTCTTTTTGCTCTTCTATATAATTAACGCCCTTGTCGTAAAACAAGTACCGAGGTACCCTACTTATTGTTTTTGCTTCTTCATAGAAAATCGATTCGATTCGAGGTTCAAATCAATGATAAATTTTTTAATTTGATCATTTTTTTTAAATTGTACCTGTTTGATAGAAAAACTTTTTTTTTTTATAAATTATATCAACGAATCGAATAACAAAGTTTTAATAATCATGACCAGAAAAAGTCAAGGAAGCTTTTTGCCAATCAATTAGTCGCGGTTTTTAATTTTTTTCATCTTCCAGCATAATTTCATTTGGCCCTATCAAACCTCTTCAAAGTACATTTTCTGAGCCAATGTTGATATACTTTGAATGTACAACTTAAATTATTGAACAACATCAAAACTTAATAGAAGTGTACTGCCATTATTGATCCCTTCAGTGAAAACTATAACTCACCTTCAATCATAATTTCACTGAAGAGTAGAAGATCTATCTCTTTCCTCTTAATATTTGAAGCTATTCTAAAAGAACCAAAGAACCTCAAGAGAGGCTTTTCGCTTAAAAAGCTATAGCCAGGGGCAAACGGATTGATCGATCTTTTAGACCATAATAGAGCCGATCCCCACAGCTACAAATACTAAGCTAATTTCTGCTGATGTTGCACGATTCAATCTTTTAACCTGCGAAGTAAATGGTCTACGACGTAGCACTTAGCTCGTTGCCATTATCATGAGAAGCAAATCTTTTACCTAAACAAAAGAAGACTCAATGGCTAGCCATGCGGTAAATGCTATTTATTTGATGAATGTACTCTTTATTTAAGACTCGAGGGAAATCACAGTATGGCAGGTTGTATCGGAACCAACAAAAATTTCCAATAACATCCTATACCAGTTTTTCAAAAAATATCTTTTTTACGTGATACTTTGTTTATTTCATTAAAAATCAAGGTAGCACGAAACGAAACCCACTAACTTTGTTCTCTTTCATTATAATATAAATAATGCCTTGGATGCTAGAGTTTTATCATTTTAGAGAAACGAACTTAGACTACATTCATTTTGTCATCATGACGCAGCAAACGATGAAAAAAGAAAAGCCTTCACTTGCTGTATGAAATAGCTGAATAATTATAATTTAAAAAATCCGACATTTTATTGTTATTTCCGTACTTTCGTAAATAAAACTAAATTCATGAAATTATACAGCAATAATATAACACTTTTAACAAACCTACACAGCTACTAATGCACTCCAAAAAACCTTCCCATCTTCGGCGTAAGAATATGCGGTTGTCATTGTAAGCTGGCTATGTCCAGTGCTTTTTTACACTCGTGAGTATCGATGAACGAAATCCCTGGTCCAGCCGATCCTCGCAGGCGTGAGAAAGAAACCTCCACCTCCTCCTTCGAGTGGAGTAGGGAGGGATCTGATCACGGGTACCGTCAGCAATAACTATATACACGGGTCGACTTTCACTTCCAGCTGCAATTACCAACGTTACATGCAGTGGTCAGTCGTATGTATAAGTATACATACTTATACATACAGCGTGACGCTGGCCATTGCTGTGACAATCTTGACTTATCTTGATATTGTGTGGGCTTCTTCGCCGTCTTTCTTTGTTGCAGACTTTTTCTTCTTGCCGTTCTTCTGTGCGAGCAGAGAAAGCGAGACAGTCTCATTTTAGTTCTCCGAGAGGGTATTTGTAAGTAGAATCACCGGACACATGTGGACACGAACAATTAAGACGTGACACTTACTGTATTCTTGGCACGCTTTAGTTTTTTTTTCCAGCTCGTTTTGTTTTTTTCCACTTTTTTAAAATTTGACTTTCGCTCGAAGATTTTTACTATTTTGGACCAACATTAGTTGTAAAAAAAAATACATCATTATTCTCGTGTAAATTTTTATTTCGTTGCATTTAATTTAAACCGATACTCAAAAAAATTACACAACGGATATTCACTTTGAAAAATCACAGCATTTCTTTGGATATGATTTAAAAATGAATTTCTTCAAGTAGCAGAATGTTTTCATAGTAGTGGGACATTTTTTCAAGCGTTGCATAAAATCCTAAATAACAACAACACTTGCGAGGGTAATGACAATGCATGTAATATCTCGCTGTTGGTGGCAATAATCGCACGCTCCACTTAATAATGAGCATGGATGCGCATATAGAGTTAAAAAAGTGCGAGTGCCAACTTAATGATTGTAAGGTGGGAAATTTCATTTGGTAAGCTGTCACACAATCCAAACATGCACAAACGTCTATTCAGGTAACGTCAAATTTCCTTAACGTCCCTAACGGACTTATTGACTTTCTAGGAAAGTCACGAGAGCCTGCAGAGAGAAGTTTGACCCGTCAGAGTGATACTTCGAATCGGCAAAACATCCCGCGCACGTGAGATAGTTTGTATACACTTGCACATGTGTGCGTGCGTGAGAAAGCAAAGCGTCGAGAATCTAGTTAGCTACTATAGCGCAAAAACGATTATTGTTCTGAGGCAAATTCAGATTGATCGGACTTTCACGCTCGTTTCCAGAGCTTTCATAGTTTTGATACTTTGATGGGTGTTTTGGCGTCTGAAATGGTTGGACTGGTGATTAGTAAACATGTTTATGTGGAAAAAAAAAATTGTGTTCGAAAAATCGTTCTATGAACGAAATATTAAAAATCAGGACTGACTGCTGTTTTGGGATGGAAAGAATAAATGACATTAATGATTTCTTTTCGAACCGTTTCAATGTGAATTATTCCGTTTTGAGTTTGGAACTATTGAATCTAAGAATTTAATAATCAATTTTTTCTGCAGCTTTAATCTAATTACAATCACGTTAGCCCTTGGCCAAAGCTCTCGACCAAACTAATCGAGCATCATCCAAGGATAGCTCGAATTAGTCGCAAGACCCATTGAGCTGCACAATATTATTATAATGCCCCGGAAGGCGAGACAGGACAACGAGAGTAACCGATTTCACTCACGAGCATCCACACAGCAATGACGTTCTGGGAATCTCTTCAAGCTCTAATTAAGTGCATACGACATACGGAAAGAGCCAACGTGCGTTGACTCAATTTAGGAGTAGTTTGCTGTGTCGTGTATGTTAATAATGCGATGGTGGGCGAAGCTATAAGTGTATATCCAAAGCACGCACAGCAGCTGAATTTAACAATACCACCATCTCTACGCAGTCTTTGATGATTGCTTTCACGTTAAATACATTTTAGGCGAATAGTAGGAACGACGAACTATTTTGGCTGTTATTATGTGAAGCGAAAACCTATTGAGTTAGATATGTACATAATAGTGCCTTGTAAATATTATATATACATGCATTTTTTTGAGACTCCTATTAGAACCCAATTATTCTACCATAGAAAAATTGTACCAACAAACTAAACTGCTTTGGTGACCCGATTATGTATAGAATGAACTCTCTATGTGAGTAAGTGAGCTTTGAGACTTGCGCAAGTTGTTATCATTTAATTTAGCTCAAATTTTATGCATACAAAATAATAGTTTTTCAACACATATTTTGCCTTTTGTTTGTTTTATTCCAGGTATAGAGAAACAAAGTAAAGGTGGCTCAGCGTACATACCGTAAATATATACATGCAAGAAGAAAAAATTCTGCACCCTTGGGTGATGCAGCATCATCACTACCATCATTATCGCCGGAGAAAATGACCACAGAGAGGCTGAGACGACGCAAACACGCGGGTTCACGTTGGAAGAGCTGTTCCAAGGAACTGATCCTTGTTTTTTTTCTGCAAACTATTGGTTTACTTGTGCCAAAGTGTAAGGCTGAAAACCAATGGCCACGGTTTCTTCTTCCCATGATAAACACAATGAACTCGAGCGAGCTTGTGTTGGATGTAAAAGAAAGTCCGATAACGCCTGTTGGTAAGTTAAAACTTTTTGCAATGGCTAAACTTATCATTTTTCCACTATGTCTTTAATTTTTGCTTTTTTAATATTGATACGATATACCTGTTCAGAATTATAGTACCAACATTTTTACATTTTTAATCAAGCCAATAACAATACGCGAAAGACAACTTTTTGTACACAAAAGACACCAAAATTTATCAAAACGTTACCTATACGATAAATTATCAGAAAAAAATTATATCAGATGAGAAAGATGAAAATCTTTTTTCATCATTAAAAAAATTTGTTTACCAAAATAGCAAATATCTGTCGATTTACAGGGTCAAAGATCTATCATTTGAAAGGCTTCGACCCCGACGGAGATGAGCTGACATTCGGGATCCGAAGTCATCCGGACTGTGATATAATAAGAATCGAGAGGTCAACTACTAGCTCAGCTTTCATTGTACTGAATAAGCCCCTTGACTGGGAGGTAAGTTTACAAAATATATATTTTCACTTTGCAACTCAATACTATATTGTCTTAATAGAGTTTCGATTAATCCAAATTCAAAAAGTTTAACATTTAATTTTATCGGTTTATCGCCACAAAAAAAATTTTGACGAATTCGACTAACATTTATGCGAAAATAAAAAACTTTCATTCACATAAACAAAACTTCTAAGATCAACGCGTTTGGAGGAGAACAAATAGGTAGACGTGGAATCGCAAAAAAGATAGCTAGATTCAATTCGATGATATACTTATACTACTCCAGATAGTTACTATATCGACGCCTTCTATCCCTCTATATCTCATACACTCTTCGAGTAAGTCTCGGTTCGCTGAGAACCGAACGTTGCGAGTCGAGTCGGTTTTCCGCGATAATAACAACTGTCTTTGGTCAAGAGATTGCCGAGACGCATCTTCGGCAAATAATGGTTCGGTGAGCTTTATAAATTGCAGGTATAATGTAACTCAATTTCCGCCTTGGTACTATCTTTATTTCGAGTTTCATTAGGTACTATCTAAATTTTTAATGAAAAAGACACTATTTTAAAATTTAGTTTTCTCAATCTAATTTAATGCCAAATTTAAAGACAACTATATTTTAAAAAAGTGTCAATAATTTTCTACAGACAAAGAAAATATACGAGCTAATCCTGACACTATCAGATGGCAAAATAAGCGAAGATAACTTGATCAGACTGCGTTTAACAATTATTGTGATTGACATAAACGACAATGCGCCGACATTTAAGCCACACCCGACAAATGTTCTGATACGAGAGGATAGTAAACTTGGTAGTATTTTGATGAACGTTGAGGCTACGGATCCTGACGAGGGACGTCACGCAAGAGTCACATACAGTTTGAAAGAAAGCGAAGGGGATAATGATATGTTTTCGGTGGATCAGAAAGGTATTATTAGGCTTGAGGGTTGGCTGGATTACGAGAGGAAGTCTCGGTATCAGTTGACCGTTTTGGGAAAGGACCAACCTTCGAATCAGGTAAATTACATGAATTCTTGCAATCTCTTTTCATATTATCATTATCATTATTATTTTTCAATAAAAAAATTTTAATTGCAGATGGATGTTAAAACTGGATCGACGGTGATCCTCGTTCAGGTAAAGGATGTGGAGGATCAACCTCCCGTGTTTACATCTATGGTTCCCATAGCTAGAATAAGCGAGGACATACCGGTAGGCACTTCAGTATTGCAAGGTAAGAAATTCCAAAATCATCACCCCGAAAAAAAACGCAAACAGATCGAAAAATAAAACAACAAAACTATTACTTTCAGTACGCGCAATCGACGGCGACAGGGGAATAAACAACTCGGTGACTTACAGTTTGAAGCAAAGCCCGAAGCAACTTTTCGACATCGACTCGGCGTCGGGCACAGTATTCACAATAGGCCGGCTAGACCGCGAGGACCCCTACAATATCGACAGCTTTCTCATCCTCGAGATAACAGCTAAAGAGATAGGCTCATCTGTATTCCCTGAGCCCTCTGCTTTCACGGAGGTGACGATTTACATAGAGGATGTAAACGATGAAACGCCGACTTTTCGCGATCCCAGTTACGAGCTCGAGATCAATGAGAATGCGCCGTACAATACGCCTCTTACATTTGTCGATGACAATGCCGTGCCTGAGGTTTACGATCATGACTTGGTAAGTATCTTTTTATTGTCTTAGATTACTTAATTTTTTGTTTATTTGATGACTGTGAGAATATTTATAGGGAGACAACGGTACCTTTACATTAACCATCGAAGGGGATGACGGTATATTCGAAGTCAGCCCTCTACAGGGCAGGAATGAAATTCCATTTCAGATAAGAGTGAAAAATTCCACGAAACTCGACTTTGAGACCAGACAAGGTACACACATCGATCCACTTAAAAAAATAATGTTTCTCATTCTTTCGCAACGATAACATCACAAGAAAATGTACTGAGATAACTTTTTTTTTTTTTTTCCCACAGAGATAATTTTTACCCTTACAGCCAGAGAAACAGTGGCATATGAACCAAAGCAGAACACCGTGCCTGTACGAGTACACGTAAGGGATCTAAACGATAACTACCCAGAATTTGAGTATAAGATTTACAACGTCTCGCTCTATGAAAACCCTCCTTTTGCCGCAACGATTGTTGAGGCACGGGCGGCCGATAGAGATAGCAACTTTTTTGGCACAAGAGGCATCAAGTACACTGGTCTTGTCGGCAGCATCGCTGACGCGTAAGTTTCTGTTGCTTGTAGATGCAATATACATCCATACCAACCCTCACGTGATTACTAAAAATTATTATTTTTTTTTAATTATGTTTCAGGCTATCTCTAAATCCCAACACAGGCTTGATAACCGTAAAAAAACCAGGGGCAGCTTTTGATAGAGAGCGGTTTACTCGTCACTATTTGACTATCGAGGCGAGTGATGAGTTAGGCCGGGGTAACAGAAACACAGCTCAACTGATCATTAACATACTCGACGTAAATGACAATCGACCAACATTTCTGCAAAATAACTACGAGGCAGTGTTGAAGGAAAATGAAAGGACGTTCGAGAAACAGGTCAAAGTCCAGGCAATCGACGACGATCAGGGCGAAAACAGCAGAATCGTCTATTCAATCGAAGACGGAAAGTACTCGCGAAATTTCATGATCGATCAGGAGAACGGTACCATTTTCCCAATTGGGCCTATGGACTTTGAAGCACTGCCAAGAGAAAGGTCCGAGAATTCCCAGAGGCAGCTCCTACTGTATGTCCTAGCAACAGACTGTGGTACGCCTAATCAAACGTCGGTGGTACAATTCAGGATCTACTTCAACGACATGAACGACGAGAAGCCCCGATTTATAGATCAACCCTACAAGACGACAGTTAAGGAAACTGAAGTTGGAGGCATGAGCATTTTACAGGTAAGCATACAAAGTTTTTTGCTCATTTGAGTTTAACAAACATTCGTCATCAACCCAAAAGAATGAAGGCTGAATAAATTACCTGTTGTAAATTTTTTTCAGGTGAAGGCCCAAGATGACGACCTGTCCTCACCCAACAACAAAATCACGTACAGAATCGTAGAAGGGTTTGGTAAATTCATCATCCATCCCATCACCGGCTGGATCAAAGTGGCACAGGACGCAAATCTAGATCTAGGACATGCTCCTACGACAGAATACAAACTAGCGGTGATCGCCATGGATGCCGGCATCGAAATTCAAAACGAGGTCAACACTACAGTCCTCGTGACGATTTCGGATGTAAACAATAAGCCACCCATATTTATAAGCCCCGGTGTCATAAATGTTAGAGAAGACACTCCTGTATGTCAATTTTCATCAAATTTTTGAAGTAAGAAGATTGGAAATCATTTGAAAAACTTATTATTAACATTTCAGATCGGAACCTACATATTAAATGACGTAGTGGCTCACGACCCCGACACAACGTCGTATTTGCACTACAGAATCGTTGCAAGCTCATCGGAAGCACAAAGTGAGAACGGCTCGCTGATTCTTAAAGACAAGTACAATTATCTTGCACATCTCAAGATTGATAAGAACAATGGATCCGTTCAGGTTGTTAAGGTATTGGATAGAGAGATATTCGACAAGATAAAGCTTGGCATTGCTATCGATGATTTGGCTACTGAAACGGGCAGTCAGAGCACATATGGTAATTTTTTTCTCGATTCAGGGATTGCTGTCTCTTTGTGAATAGTTTTATGGATTGATTTTTTGAAATTTACACAGCTACTATAGACATAATCATAGAGGACGTTAACGATAATCATCCGAAATTCACTCTTTCCTTCTATAAATTTTACCTTACCGAGAACAGTAAAATTGGAGTCCGTATTGGCAATGTGCTGGCACATGACGCCGATAAAGATCATGATATCACTTACACATTCAATGACTCACACGACCTCATTGCAATGATCAATTTGGATTCGAGAACTGGAGAAATAACCGTGGCAGGAAACGTTGACAGAGAAAAATACTCTTGGCTAAATTTTACTGTTAGAGCTTCTGATTCCGGATCTCCGCCGATGTAATAATCTATTCTTCTATCATTTTTTTAACAGTAAAACGATACTCACAGAAATGATTCTTCTTACTTTCCATCTCAACAGGTCTAGTGTGGTGCCAGTGTATATTCAAGTAATCGATGAAAACGACAATAATCCTTATTTCATAACGACTATGGAAAAATTTACTGTGCCAGAAAACGCCAAAATTGGCACCAGAGTCGCTGTAATTACAGCTCTAGATCGTGATGATGGTGACTATGGAAAAGTTACCTACCTACTTGATAAGAGGCTGGCAGAGGTAAAAATGAAAAATAAAAAACGACTGAATTTATTATTTTTTAGATGAATGACTTGATATATTTATTGATTTAAGGACAAATTTGCAATCAATCCAAATAATGGGACGATAATAGTGATCGGCACACTAGACCGGGAAACCAAAGATAAATACACATTAAGTGTCGAGGCACGGGATAATTTTGCATCTACATATGCTGAAGACACGTCTAGAAAACAGCCCATGCAAATCACGTGAGTGCTTTTCTCATTATGTTAGACAAACCTTATTCGATGACTTGTTACGTCACCGACTTTTTTTTATTCCATCACTTTCTTTTTTCTTATTTTTTTTTAGGGTAGAGGTCACTGACGTGAACGATAATGTGCCAAAAATCAAGGTGCCCGAAAAGTGTGTAGCCATTGGGGAGGACTACAATATTGAGAATGATATTCTTACCATGACAGCATATGATGGTGACGATAAGCACACGCCCAATGGAAAAACGGCTTTTAAGATTCTTCGTGGGAACGAGAATGGTTTGTATAGTTATTTACAATAAGAGAAAACAACGATTAAAACCGTAACAACTAGATTATTCTATTAAAAGGTTACTTTAAACTGGAACAATTGGATTCCTGGACAGCTAAGCTCAAAGCGTCGAGTTCTCTACGAGACAAGGTTGGAAAGTACGAGATACAGCTTGAAGTACAGGATTTAGGTGAGCCACCGCTCAAAACTCAAGCGAATCTGGAAGTCTGCGTGAACGATATCAACGATCATGCTCCGATTTTTATGAGACCAGAAGACAATAAAATCAAAGTACTAGAGGTATAATGATTTTTGATTGGCTTGTTCTTCTTTACAAAAAAGAAAGTAAAATTGAATATAATGAGGTTTTTTTTCAATATCTTAGAACGAAACTGTTGGTTCGGAAATCATTCAAGTTGAAGCAATCGACGATGATTTTGGGAAAAATAGTGACGTTCGTTACGAGATAAAACAAGATAAAGCCGGGCACTTCAAGACATTTGCAATAGACAAAAGAAGTGGAATAATTTATTTAAAACAGAAATTAGACAGAGAAACTCAAAAAGTGTACGAGGTGAGATGTCCCGATAATTCATGCGAATGATAAGTCTGACTTTTTAACAATCATTGATTAAAACTTAAGACTACTTTTAGATTCAAGTAATAGCCCATGATCTGGGTGAGCCGGTAAACTTGAGTTCCAATCTGGACCTAATTATTTACGTGCAGGACGTAGATGACTTTGAGCCTGAATTCGAAACAAATATTTACAATGCATATTTTACGGAAGGCAATGTTTACGAGACGGTTATTTTGCCGGACGCGATAGACAGAGACGAGGTCGACGAGCTGAACGTGACCAAAGTTTGTTATTACATCGTTGGAGGCAACGAGGAGCAATTGTTCAAGCTTGAGAAATACAATCACACGCTCATGGTATTACACAGTATTTACATAATGTAATCATTTATTTATGGCTTTCGTACAAATTGAAAATTTCATCCTTAGGTTACAAGAGAGTTAGACAGGGAGGTGAAAGAATTATACGAGATAGTTATCAGAGCAACCGAAAACTGTAACCTTGTCTCCCCTGCAAAGCAAGAATTTCAAGAAAAAGATCCTGGACTGTTGAAGGTCGTCGTCACCGTGACTGATGTTAACGACGAGGTACCGCAATTCATTAGGGAAATTTTTACCGGAGGTATTACCACAGACGCAGACTTTGGAACCGAATTCATGCACGTTAAGGTGATTGATTATTCAAATAACTGACGTAAACATGAATTCATTTTTAGTCGAAATAAATTATGATTGTCGTTGCAGGCCAGAGATTTGGATAGCGGTCCAAATGCAATCATTAAATATTATTTAATCGATAAAATAAAAATGACTCTGTCGGAAGGCTTCGATAATATCGATCTAAAAGCGTTTTTGGTGGACGAGGATACCGGTGCCATAAAGTTGAACTTTGATCCTCAACGCGGGATGAAAGGATACTTCGATTTCACGGTTATAACCTTTTTTAAATATGTTTCTAAAAATATGATACAATTCTAATGGTTTTCACGATTTCGTGTGATCGGCTTTGTTCAGGTTCTGGCAAATGACACTGACGGACTGAACGACACGGCAAAGGTATTTATTTACCTGCTGCGAGAAGATCAGCGGGTCAGATTCGTCCTGAGGCAACACCCATCGGAAATTCGCAGTAGAATCGAACACTTCCGAGAGTGAGTACCAGATGTCGAATAAAAAAAAATTGATTCAAACTAAAAAATGAATAGACACAAACTTTAACTACTTGTTAACAAAACAGAGTTCTGGGCAACGCCACGTACGCGATAGTCAACGTGGATGAGTGCAAAGTCCACGAGAACCAAGACGGCACAGTCGACCAGACGCGCACTGACTTGTATCTGCACTTTGTGAGACGGCAGGACAACTCGATCCTGGAGGTGTCTGAGATCTTGCAACTGATCGACCGCAATATCGAGAAACTTGATACCCTTTTTAAGGACTTTAACGTGCTGGACACCCAGCCAGCCGAAGCGCAGTCACTGACGCAATCCCAGCAGGCCAGCACTACCATGTGGCTGGCCATATTAACGGTCCTGCTGACAATAATGCTGGCTATCTGTATATTCCTGTTTATGTGGCAGAAGTCGTCGTACGAGAGACAACTAAAGGCCGCCAACGCCAATCCGTTCGGTAATTCCTTATGTCTTTCACTTTTTTTTTTTTTTTACTAAAATTAACATGTAGCTAAAGAGTGTCTCTTGCGTTCCAAAAAGTTATTAATACAGCAATTTATAATTGTGATAAGGGTTACTATCACACATGGCTTGGGGTTTCAGATCCAGATTTTCCAAGGGGGCCTGGACAAGTTCCAAACACGAACAAGCACTGCGCCGAGGGCTCGAATCCGATCTGGATGCACGTCTACGAGAACGAGTGGTTCAAAACGGAGGGAGCTGCCAGGTAAGTTGTGAATAACAACAGAAAATCTCTGGACTAAACATTCTTCTTGATAATGTACCCTACCTTAAAAAATGTAGAATAATGTGTAAACGTACTATAAACTAGAGTAGGACTAGACATAATAGGAAATAATTCTTATGATTTTTACAAACTTCAGTTTTTGAGTAAAAAACTTTCAAAGTTTAAAAAAGTGTGCAAAGAGAAAGTATTAATCAACCAAAGAGAAAAAAGTCAACAAGAACTATTTGTTTTGAAGTGAAAAGTTTTCTAATTTTAGCGTAATATTCCATAAAAAATAAATTACGGTAAAACCGAGATAAAAACTTTTGGAACTTTGTTCTTTTGGCGCAGTCAGCACAACTCTTTGGATGAAAATGCTGTGGACGAAACCGTAGACGAAGGGGAAGGCTATTACCAGTCGAGTGTAGACCATCGCCATCCCAAGGGAAGGGTCCCGTCGGTATACAGGTAGGGTTACGTGTATCTTAAATTGTCAGGTGAAAAGTATAGTTGTACAAGTTCATTTGTAACACCTGTATGTTTCTTCAAGTGTCGAGTCGGTGACGATCGATGCGGTAATCGACGTGTCGAATAATAATGGCGACGTTTTTACACGTGAAAACTCATCGTCAGTTGCTCGAGGCCATGACCAGGTACTAAACAATGGACTTATACAGAGCGTCGAGACTACGGAGCTCTGACATTACAAGAAAAGACGGCGCACTCGTAGGAGAAAATCGCATGGCGACAATCTGAAGAGTATTCGAGATAACTTCTGTACATACTTTTAAAGCCACAGATAATTTATTTATTTAGGGACAAATGTGTGATATAAAATAAGTATTTTTCCATTGCTTGGGATCTCGATAGCTATTATCATAAGAATTGAGAGAATTTTGTTTATATGTGTAATGTGTGTTTTTCTATACGTATAGGAATAAAAAAAAAGATTTGTATCATTGTATAATATATGTAATGTCGCGAATAATGAGGTGAACTTGTCTCACATGCAAACTCTGTAAATACTATCCATCGATGTATGTGTGAATAAAATAAAAGACCAACGAATTTTTACATGCTAATTTCGTAAAATGTAATAAACTTACATTGTTACTAAACGCTTTTTTTTGTAAATTTTGTAAACACAACAATTGAAGTAAACTTTCATCTAAATCTTACGTAAACTAAATTTATTACGAAAAAATTCACCTCAGTATCGAACAGGAGTAATCCTTGACTTTTACAACAGAAATTTGTCTTATCTATAATTTTTTTTTTTTACATTGCCATCGTTGTTTGGGTAAATTCAACAAATGCGAAACTCAAAAACTCTGGATTGAGATGAAATATTCGCGTGGTAAAGTTTGGAACAAATTTTTTGGTAGCAGCTTAAAAAGTTATAGATGCAAAAATATTTATGACTTTTATCGTCCGATTAAAAACATTATATATTTCCATCAAGATTCATCGATAGGAAAGGTGATTTTTCGTTGAACAAATAGACAGTCCAACCCCCTGAAATGCTACGATCACTTGGAAATTAAGCCCGAAACACCAAACCGTTGTTGATGCTGATCGAAAATAACAATAAAGCCATTCTCTCACGACAGACCAAAATATACCCGACAAACGCAGAGAAAAAATAACGCTCGATATAAAACTCCAAAGGAGAAAATACGCCAGGAGTGCCGTAAACCGCGACCCCAAGCCTGTATACACCTTTGAACCGGGGGGGGGGGGAGAAATAAAAACGCAGGCCTCGACAGAGTAATAGATCTCCAGAAACGATACTAGATCTGCGTACTCACGCGTAGCGTATACGAGTGCTATGAAAGTACAGTTGACGCACAGGCGTCTTTTTTAAGAGAGCGAGACTTGATGGGGCGGGGGTGGCCAGTCGCCGTCCGAGGGGGTGGTGGCGAGACTGCTTTCGCCCTTATCGCCTTCCTGAACGGCTCGCGTGCGGGCTTATGCTAATCCGAGGGAAGTGTAGAACCCCGTACGCGTGTGTGGGTGTGTACGAGCGGTCAGCTCGACTGCTTCCTTCTTCGACCTCGCTTGGACTCTCTTGGCCCCTGGCTGGACTTACTTGGCTACGTGCGATGTGTGCACGTATGTTGGATCGCTCGGGTACAAGTTGCGAAAAAAGGCGTTTGTTTGATCCTGCGCTGCTGCTGGTGTTTCGATGCTCTTGATGGGATGGACAACATTTTCAGTTGACTCATACAACATCTTAGGTGAACAGTGCTTTGTTTTCATCATTATTATCCTGTATAATGATTTGCCTACTCCTTGGATATTATTGATTTTTGATGAATGCAAACAATGGAGTGAGACTTTCATGATCAAAGGAGCTTTGAATTTTCTCAAAAAAGGACATTGTATACATTAACTAATTTAGATCTTCCAAAGCAATGAGAGTTATTTTTTTCGTTAGATGGATATCGCAAGAGAGAACAAAATGAGGAAAAAAAAATTGGGTTACATGCAACAATTTTGCCTCAATATTCATTCGAGCGATAAGATCTCTCGGGAAAGCCCATAATACGAAATGCCTTTTACTCCATGGTACAATGCCGTATCTTTCGCCTTGACTATTATACAACAGGAGGAACGAAAGGAAAAAGGTAGCAATAACAGTAATAATAATAATAATGATAATAATTTGAATAATAGTGAAGCTCGAAGATGAACGATTCCTCGAAAAGGTACACAAATCACGCGACTAGGCGGCCGCTGCAGCACGCATAAAGTTGTCCGGGGCCGTTGTATATAATAGATGAATACATGGGTGTATACACCTATAGTCCTCATTGAAATTTCACCTCTGGCGCGAGCAAACTAATTTCTCAAATTATTCTTGGATACTTGACTCATAACCCAAGGCCGACACCTTCCCTCCGACCCTTCCTTTTTACCTGCTCGACGAGCTCGTATAATATATATATATATACACATGGATAGACATACATACATCCTCGGTCCTCTAACACAGACAGCACGATCAATTCGCGGAAATCCTACTGACTCGTTAAGTAACGAGCTTGAGTATATTCAGAGGTTGAATCACGTAGGATCATTGGATTTCTGGTTAAATACAGTGTGAGTATAATATATGGACTATCTCCTTGCAACCTCGACCGTCAACAACAAATGCAGATGTTACATCGGTGCAAGGATTATTTTTATCGGCCTCGATCGTCCATCGATTTTTGTGAGAAATCTTTGCATAATAGAGCAGCAGCGGGCCTTGGCGTGACTTGAAATTCCCATGCACTTTGAAGACTCTTTTGTTCTGATCTCCCTGCTTTTGAGCTACAATTCGATTGGCTCGTACATTTGAGAGAAGAAAGAAAAGAGCAACCAATCAACTGCACGAGAAACTCTTGAGATCAGTGCCTCCCAACTAAGATCAAAATCATCCCCCGCGCTCGCGATCCTCTACTCACCAAGCATCGAAATCTCCTCGGCCCCAGCACGAAGGAGACAACAACACCATCCAGCGAATATTGATAGACAGACAGACGAAGGACTAACCGTACAGCAATGAAAGCCACAATCCCGTACACTCGAAGTGGCCTAGATTCATCCACCCCAGAGCCCCATAATCATCCCCCACGCGCGTTCAATTTGCGATCGTGTATAATTTTCCATCGCGATACCCCCCTTTTCACGTACCCATTCGCGGATACACGCAGCCCCGATGCATCAGAAAAGGGGCCCTTTTTTACGTGCAGTTTTACGGAACGCGTTTCAGTCGCGAGCGCTGGCTGGGCCACGTGATATCCATGGGAAGGGTGGGGGGTGGAAACGGCCAGTGGCTCGCGTGCGCGGGAGAGGGGGTGAGGTCTGTGCTGGTGGTAGTATGCCGGTTGTGCGGCGGTGGCTGGCGCTCGGAAAAATGTCGGACATCGACCACCGCTACCGGCTAGTGGATGGGGTGGCGAGCAGAGTTTGGTTCTACTCTGCTAGTGCGATTGCTGCTGTTGCGGGTAGTGGTGGTGTACGCGAGTTGCCCGGCATCGCAAAGCCGCGCCGCTACTGTACGCGGCTGACCATTACCCGCTATCCGAGTACGGCGTTGTTGGACGATGCTGGAGTTTTGTTCGTTTGTTTTGTTTTCACCAGTGACGTGATTCGGTTGATCGGTCGGTTAGGGAGTAGGTGAGATTTTATTCGAATGCTGTGAAGTATGGATAATGAAAGTATGTTACGTTCGACAACATACAGCGTCGTAAGCTAATGAATTTCATCAAGACAGTGTTTTTAAAAGAATGTGAGACTGTTGTATGTGTTGGTGTGTGAACAAAAAAGATGACGTAGGAAATAAATTATGGTTTTGGTGATTTTTAGAATATTCTAAAGTTTGTTTTTTGTGGAAAAAAAAGAAACTTTACTGGTGGCAATAGGTATTTAGCATGGCCATCTCTTTGTATCAATATCATGCACAGTGAATTGCATGGAACGGAAAGATAAGCTCAAATGTTCGAGGAAACGTTTCGCATCGAATGACGATTCAGGTAATTTTTACGATTTCTTATACCCTTTTTACTTACGCCATAAGTGTCAGCAATTTTCACCACTAGTGTTTAGAGATATTATTTACGCCACAGTTTATCAACAGTGGAGTTGTATGATATCAAAGGCAGTGCTACAAAGTAAAGAAGCTAAGAAGCTATAAGCTAAATTTTAGTGTCGCGGAAAAACGCTTATCCAATTTCTCTCGGCAAAAGTTCCGAAGGGTAGTTATGATCTGTAATAACCGTACTCGTACTTCTTGTCGACGGCACGGTTAATTTGTCACTGCGCACTAGAGGCGCCGCTCGAAACGGAAACAAAGCGAAATATAAAAAAAGCTCCACCGTAGAGCTTGTAAAATTAATTTTCTCGAATCGAGGCCCGTCGTCCGACAACGTTTTACCGGAACCGCCGTTAAATATCAAACAGCGCGGCAATAGAGCAAAGTGAAACCGCAACGAGCCTCGTGTCGCAAAGCGCGATGGAGAAAACCCCGCGCGCATGCGAGCGCCCCATCGAGATCCGATCTGACCCCCCGACACCTCGAGAGCACCCAGATCCCATTGATTCGGCTGTTCGGAAAAATAAAAAGCACCCCCCCCCCCCCCCCCGCCCCCCGTCCCGCCCCGCAGGTGGATCGGCCCCCAATTTAACGGCGTGCCCATAAAAACACGCTCGGTGTAATGAGGCGGCGGCGGCGCGTCGGAAGTTATCAAGTTGACGCGCGACCCCGTTTCTCGCTCTTTCGTCGCCGGCAGGGGCCATCTGGTAAATTTCGCGCGATAAGGACACCGGCGGCAGGGCTCCGGGGACTTTTAAGATTTGATCGCCGGGCGATAGGGGCTCGGAGACTCGGGCGCCCTACGGTGGAGAAAGAGAGCGCTTGGAATTGAATTTCGTCGCGCGGGCGCTGAAATGGGTCCCGGCGTATTAATCCTGATGACGACGATGATAAGCATCGGCGTTGTTATTCATCGCGTGGAAGGTTGTTCGGTAATCTACTTGACAAATGTCGGCGGATCGATCGGGTGCGATGCAATTTGTTTCATAAATGTTGGCAGCTCGACGCAATTTGAATCCATAAATTTTCTCATTCGATTTTTACGGTAAGTGAACTATTTTCAATTTATTATTGGTCAATCTTGACTCGTTCGCGGTGAATTTTACTAATAATCGAACCCTGGAGGGTGTTACGTGACGATCTAGCGGTCGCTAGTAGTACAATCCCGAGTCTGGTCAGACGAGCGTCAAATTCGAAAAACTCGTACTGAATCGTGAAAAAATGAATGACATCAGTACAGAGTAGGCTTGGAAAATCAAAAATTAAAACTAATCACTCATTTTGAGCCTACGAAATCACTGCCATCAACTGGAACGATTCGACCGTTTCAATATTTGAAGAAAGCCCAGGGGCCCTGTTTACATTACAAGCCTACACAACCACTACGATCGTAATCCCTACAGAGATAATCGCGGTGATCATCGTACCGCGTCGCGGCAATTAAATTTTCATCGCCATGAGTACCGCGGGGAGCTTGGACTTGCGTATGTATACCCGCGCGTTATATCCGAGGCAAGGGTATGCGCGGAAAAGAAGAACAAAGAGAGATTGCGAGAAACGCCGGGGGAAAGAGAGCGAGCGAAAACAAAGAAAAGGAGAAAGAGATAGACAAGTGGTAGAAACGGTTCGGGATCGATCGCCGGCTAAGCTCAGCCAGACGCGGGCCGTTGCCCGATAGAGTCGTTTTAATTTTTCATTTGCCGTGAAGCGGTAGGCCGCCCTGCAGCTCCGCGTGTAATGTACACACACGTGCGCGAGAGCTGCTGCTGCCGCCTGTGCTTTTCCCTTCGGGGCGCGTTCACCTCATGTATTAGTACTGCCGTTGTTATTACCGTTAAAGGGCCATCCGCTCTCTCTTTCTCCCCCCCCCTATGGTTCTGTACGTGGTGGGTGTGTACTTGTACTATAGGCGTAGGTGCATCGATTTTTTTCCCCGAGCAATCAATCGTCGACGATCGACGCTCTTATATTGCTGTCCTTCTGTACACGAGGGGGAGAAAGTAGATGCAGGCGACTGCAGTGACAGAGTCGAATGTGTTGTAAGCAACGTTCGATTCGGTGGCCATTGGATGATTTACGATACTTTATTGCTCTAGCTGCAGCGATTGATTTGCATTCGTTGCTCATTGCTGCACATACGTGTATACGATATACATTGTACACCGATGATTGTTTGACGGAGAAGTTCGTCGAGTATAATGATACATGTACACGACACAAATAGATGTAGACGTACGTTTGGTTGTTATACTGAATACTGGGTGGTTCTGGAATTACTAATCTAATTAAAATTCAGATAATGTAAAACATGCTCGTTAACACGAGGCTCCTTTATCGAGCGATCGAGAGATTGGTGAACGTAGAAATTAGTTTTTTACGAAATCGTTGAAACTTGGCACATCAATTTATCGCTATTAATACTGCCAGACGCGGGTGATTAGAATTTTATGTCAGTTTGGCACCATGTAATCGATATATTAATAATTATCGTCGAGAAAAGCAAAACTTACCGACAAAATTTATCATCCCCTTGACCACGAGTCCTTGGTTGTATTCCATATTCTCAACTGCCCCGATAAATAATCGAAATCGGCCCGAAAGCCCCGAAATCGTTGACGCGGCGAGTATACAGTTTCTCCCTTTCCCCGACGCGTTAATATAACGCGCGGGTGTGTGACCCCCTTCCGAGGCAGCCGTCCGCCGGCGGCATGTAGACTTGAGAAACAGTCACGCATGAATTTCTGGTCGGACGCGCCTGTGTTCATAGAGATTTCATCGGGGCTTTGATTAGTTTCAAAGTTTGTTGTTGAAGAAAGATATTTCGGCTTCACGTCATATCGTTTGAAATCTCTCGCGATCTCGTAGATAATATCCACACACAGTTTTGTTTTGGTATTCTTTTTTCATTTCTACCTGAACTATACATTATATGAATTGATGGACATTGTACTCGACGCTAAATTACTACCTATATAATGTGGCAATTAATAAGCATGCACAGTTGACAAGTCAATTTAAAGAAAAAGGCCAAATTACAAGGGAACGAGGAAACGAACTATGGAGAGCTAAGAGCGCGCGCAGGGGGTAAAATATTAATCAACGGAGAACAAATGTTTGCCGAGCACCGTTGGACGGGAGTCGTTATAAATGGATGATGATGTATGACTGATCAAAAATTCACGACAATCGACAGCGCACTTAGGGCTGAGGAGCTCGGGGCTGCTTGGCTATTCATACCGTGCTTGAGATCGGGTCTCTACACACTGCGATTAGTCTGCTGGCTGTGCGCACGTGATCTGCACTCGAGACAAAGGAATTCGTACACCTATATACCGTCTGCCGCGGCGTTGGACGAGGAGATTCCGACGGATTCGTGAGACCGAGTCGGACACGTAGACAGGGAGAATCGATTTTCGTCAAATCGTAATTGTCTCGTTCGGAGTGAACCTTGACTCGGAAATTTTTTGCCCTGGAGCGAAGAAGATGATTGAAATGCGAACGAAAATCTGGAAAGCACCGAGTGCCTGTGCTGTAAAAAGAGCGTTCAAACTATAATCTTGAAAATCGTTCCTCCGATAATCAGCCTGGAACGCGTTGTTTTCCCTTTTGCGTACCCTGTACGAGCCTCACACGGCTCATCACTCGGTATCTACTATTGGGCGCAAATCACCCCATCATCGCGAGGCAAAAATAGAGCCGGAAAAATCACTCGCCCGGTGAGTGTACATCGATCAGCGGCCTGCTTTTTAAAAATACACGAAAAAGCGGTCAGACAGCCAGCCCTCGATTCACCTGTTTACCAGCAACGAGGAGCGAGCCGTGAGAGGCGGTGGACGCGTGGACGGAACAATGTACGTAGGCGCACAGGTGCGTAAGCTGTGGGGGGGGGGGGGGGGGGGGGCGGGGAAGGGGGGCGGGGGGGGGAAAGGGTCGCAGCGAGGAAAAGCCCGTGTTTAACTTACGTCTGGCTGCCCGTGATGGGTAGTATATAGGGTGTATACGCGTGGTATCGATTCGGCTCTACCTGTGTACACACGGCTGCACGCCTGTTCCGGGTGCCGCGCGCGCGCCGAGAATTCCAGAGAACGCGGGGAAGAAAGGAGAAAGTCGAGTTATCGCTGGGAGATCGTTTTCTTCCTGCTCGGCTTTGGGTTTTTCTTGCAAGGGACTGTTCCTGTCCCCCCCCCCCCCCCCCCCGCCCCGCCCCGCCCTCACCGGTGAAACGGCTGACACCATGAGATTTGGCGCGGATGAGAACTTTTTCAGCTTTTCTTTGAATCTCATTGTAGTTTCCCTTTGCGTTCTGTACTGTGGAACGAAAGCGGATGACGTGTGCCCGGAAACAGTTTTCCGATGTTTCCAGGGATGGGAACCTCGAGCTTACGGTCGATCGACTGGATCGTAGGCGCAGAAATAGATTTAGTCATTCGAATTCTTCTCTGTTATCCGTACACGCGCTACAATAAATGACCATCGTCCATGAAAAGAGCAAACAATCATGGGACAGAAGAGAGATACGGGTAAATGTGTATGCACCGCGGGTATAAATCTTGATCGTCCCGATGAAAAACAAAACAAGCCGCGCCGTAGCTGGCAGTCGATTTGCATCCAGGCACGCACACACACGTACCCTGCGCCGCCGAAAGCTCAACGTAGAGACACCTTGACGTAAGCGGGCCAACGGTGTCTCGTAGTCCGGCAATTACTAACTCTCGGACACGAGGAAGTCGGGACGGGGGATTCGATAAATTTCGGTGCCTGCGGCCTGTTATCACCGGCTTTGCGCCGATATCGGTGAACGGGGTCGAACCACCCGTTACGTAGTAGCGATCGGCCGCAGTCGATTCGACTCGATCGGCGGACCGTTTTAGTTTTGCATGCAAGACTTTTGGATTCAACTGATCCGCGTTCCCTCTTATAGCTGTGGGAAGATTATAAAAAAAAAAAAAAAAACTATGTACATTCCAGAATGCAAATGGCAGAAGAATGGCTGAGGACGTGGATCTGCCTGAGCTTTGTCTTCGCCTGGGCGCGAGCGGCGCGCCCGCGCTTCGACGTCTCGACCGACATGGGGATGGTCCTCGTACCGGCGGACGCGGAGGTCGACACTGCGATCTTCCGGCTGCGCGCCACCGACCAGGACGCCGATTTTCCCCTGGTTTTCGAAATCATTGGTAAAGCGAGCGAACGAGCTCTGTACATGCAGCATATTTTGCACGTTCATGTGAAAATAGCGAGAGTTTGCCCATTATGTTCTGCTCAGCTCTTTGCGAGTGGATTTGGCGAAAGTTTTGTTTCGGAAATCATTTTTTTTTATTCTGAATAAAATTGTACGTAGCGAAAAAACTATTTTCCGTCAAATACATTCATGCATGATGTTTTTCCAATTTCAATGACGACTGCTCGAGTCAGACTATTCTTAGACGTGTCGCTAAAGATGCATAGCCAATGAACGGTGTATTTTTGTCATCGAGTTATTTTCACATACCCAATGCACGGCAATGTCTCAGACTCAACCGAATCACCGAGCTCGTTTTTCAATCGGTCTTATCGCGCTCTCCCTCGCTCCGTTTATACTCGCAACAGCGACAACATCGCCGATCGTGAGGGTGGAAAATCTACCCTGCACCCTCTACAACAAGGTCTGCCAGGCGAACGTGTTTCTGACCCGGCGGCTGGTCGCGGGCAGACTGCACGACTTTGTTGTACGCGTGAGGGACTCGAAGGGCGACGTGAACTCGATGCAGGCCACGATTTCCGTAACCAACGCCACGACGCCCCGCGACAAGATCTTTCCGCACCTGCCCTCGCTGATTATGGTGCCTGAGGTAATTCTCGTTTGATTTTTACAAGGCAGTATAGCGTGTAAGACTAGGGTTTACCAAGAGTACGTAGTTTAAGGATCGGTGATGCATGTGCGAATGGATTTTGGTATTTAGTACTAGTGGAGTTAGTTTGTAGTGAACGACTTATTGAGGTAGAAAATTCGTAAATATTCGCAACTGAAACTTCTACCATTAAAATTTTACGTGAAAATGAAAAATAGTAAGTGTACCGTTTAAAAAAAAAACTCATTTCGATAAGGTTAATGTTGTATACTATGAGATAAATTAAGGCAAAGAGGTGTGTATTTCACATCTTATCTGATAGAAACAAGCCGAGTATATTTTGTGATTAAAGTGTCAACCCTCGCTTGATCACCAGCAAGCACGAATTTTCTACCTTGGATTAGTTAGATTTATATTTGGTGAATTCGTTTGAGCAGCCCTGAAGTGATACTCAGCCGACTAGTATTTTTTATAGCTTATTTTTCAAACCACCCAAACTCGACCGCAGAGTTGCCCACACAAAATCACCGAATAAATTTCTGGACTATTGATTGAGCCTGCCTTTCAATACAGTTTGACGATAACACCAACCAGCATATATAAATGATTCATCGATTTCAAACGTAGCGACGAAACTTTTATCACTACGCTAGTCATTACATCGAATTGCCTCTCCACTTTCTATTAAGATTTTCTCAATCAAAAACAAATGAAAAAATATTATGATTCAAGGACACGAAACCGGAAAAAGAGCTGGACTACCTACTCGTCGAGTCGAACCCCTGGAGCGGCAAGCCTGTATATATAGAATTATGGGTATTGAGAAAAAAATCACATTTTCTTTATACGATTGATGAAAAAAAGAATCATAATAAGCATTAATTATCGCGATAAATCATGCCGGTGGGACGGAACGATGATCGTGTTCATGATTTCAGCAACCGAAGGAATTATTCAACATAAGACAGAGACAAATGGGAACGCGCACGAAGGGTGTGATTACGCTCACGGGGGATCTCGACTTCGAGACGCAGTCCATGTACACGCTCACCATGTACGCCACGGTAAGCTCGCACGAGTGAGTACAACGATGTAACGATGAACAGTAAAATATTTACTCGATTCACGCGTTACGCAATACAGGATCCGTTCACCGAGCCCGGTAAGGACACGCGAAACTTGGCTGGCGTGCGCGTGGTCGTCATCGTCCAGGACGTCCAGGACGTGCCCCCAGTGTTCACATTGGCGCCCCCTCTGACTAAGATCAACAACACGGTGAAACCTGTGCGTACAAGATTCAATTATCAATAATTTGGGAGTACAATAATATTAATTGGTGTATAATTTGAGGGTGATGACAATATTTTCTTATCTGCGAAAAACAGGGGGATGTGATACTGCGAGTGCACGCCGAGGACGGGGACAAGGGCGTACCCCGGGAAGTCACCTACGGCCTAGTGTCCGAGGGCAACCCCTTCACGACCTTTTTCAACGTCTCCGAGACCACGGGTGAGTTTTTTTTCAAATTTTTACAAAAAAATCCATCAAAAGAGACAAATTTAGCCGGCAGCTCGGAAATCTCAAACACAAGTATCATACCCACTTAAATATCCAGTGGTGCAACAGGCTACCGGGTGCAACGTACCCTCAACGCGCGTTCTCTATATACCACATCAGAAATTCCATGCATTCGCGCAAGACGTTAGCCCCCCTCCCCCCAATTTATATTAAAAGGTCTCCCTACCTACGTTACGCTTCTCCTCCCCTAATTCTCCCCGACGGCGTATTTTCATGAATCACACCGCGCTATTAGCATACATAAAATCACGCCGGCACGCAAATCATTAGCAGTACAATCACCCCGTTCGTTCGGCCAAAGGATTCGTTGAAACTTTAGAGAAACCGTCGCTCCGTCCGATATATAATCGTATTATATATATCAACGCGCCGGTAAGTAATTTAATCCTGCGTACAAGGTACAGGCTGTTGCGCGATATACCAATATCGATCGGCTACACCCACTCTGCCGGAGATGCCTATCGCGATTCCTATTTGAAGGGCCGATGACTTTTGCCCCCGTAATTTGTCACCCTCCGACTTACAACTAACTGCAGTTCCACGCACGTGCACTGCACCAGCGGCACGTGGCGGTCTCGTCATTTTAACTTTTGCTCGCAGCGAGGAGTTGAGTTGGGGTCGTATCTGATCGCGGTTGTCGCGAATGAGGGGACAGTTGTAGTTCGTCCACTCGATACTTTCAGAGTTGCTTCAACCAGAAGCTACATTGCAAGAAACAAACCAACGCCGGGGCTGGCACAACAAAAATTTGCATCGCCAGACACCCGCACTGTCTCGAGAAATAGCAACGCTGAAGTGCGTGCTATCGCGAATTACAGTCGAGCGAGAACGGGCAATAATATACAAGCCCCGTGCACCTCCCACCAATGGCGTGGCGTTTGGAGAGCTCCTTTATGTTTTATTCATTAGAAATATGAAAGGGGGTATTGCGTGGCGCTCGCGTGTGCGTTGATACGTATGGATACTTCCAAGACGGTGGAAATGGAGGAGTATACTAAAGATCTTGGGATCGATAATTCCAAGTTGGCAAACAAAAAAAAAGTAAAACAACTTTTTTCAAAGGCGAAATTACACTGGCCAGGCCCCTGGAGGAGCTGACGCTGATAACCCACGTGGGGGCACCGATAATCCTGAAGGTCGTAGCCGAGGAGATCCGATCGTCGCGGGACGAGCCCCCAGCCCAGGCGACGGTAGTCGAGCTCGGGCTTCTTCTCGGCGAGCCGGGGAACAGCCCGCCGTACTTCGAGAACGATAAGTCGGTACCTATACTCGTTTGGAGAGGATTATCTAGCTCGCCCACGCGGTAAGACATCCATTTGGATGGTATATGATAGAGAGGGATGTGTGTTCAATCGCAGCTACGTGGCATGGCTGGACGAGAACGCCGAGCCGGGGACGGTCATCGCTTTCGCGGATGCGTACTCAACGTCTGTCAGGGACGAGGACATTGGCAAGGCCGGGGTTTTCTCCCTGATCCTGGAGAACAACAACGGGACCTTCGAGATCAGCCCCGCGGTGGCCGAAAGGGTTGCCAGCTTCGTCATCACCGTGCGCGACAACTCCCTCGTAGACTACGAAAAGTTCCGGAGTCTTCGGTTTAAGGTGAGGATTTATTATTGCTCTTGTTATGTAACGATTCTCTGACCCCGAGGTTTTTTCAATCGCGACCGTCCAGATACGAGCGCAGGAGGTGGGCCCGGCTACCAACCTGTCGGCCTCGGTACCCGTGACCGTATTCCTGCGGGATGTCAACGATAACCCCCCCGTCTTCGATCAGCAGACCTACGAGGTTACCCTGGCCGAAAACCCCAGTGCAGGCACGAGGGTCCTGCAGGTGAGTTTTGTTCGTCCCTGAGTTTGAGCCCGGATGACCGAGTGACTAAAAAATACGATGGCAGGTCCACGCAACGGACCGGGACGCGGGCGTCTTCGGCAGGATCCAGTATACTAAAATAACAGGCGGCGGAAGCGAGACTCTTGACGTGAACCCGGACACGGGTGTAATCACAATATCAATGGGGCCCGTGGTCCTAGACAGGGAGCTGACTTCGCGACTGGAGCTGTCCGTTGAGGCCAGAGACGAGGATGGCAAGGGCCTCCGCGGCGTTGCCACCCTCGTCGTCAATGTTCTGGACGTCAACGACAACCCACCCGTCTTTGAGAGGCAGACCTACGAGTTCTTGCTCAATCGCGAGCTGACCAACTTCACCGCGCCCGCAATCATCAAGGTCTGGGGTACTTTGTACACACCCGTTTTCTAAATATCTGCTGCGAGTGACTTTTCACGCATAAAGGGTCAATATATTCGGTCACTGGCATGTGAGTAACAAGTTACTCGTTATGAGTGAAAAGTCCCTCGTAGACATTTAGAACGTACCTACGTACTCTGATACTCCAGGATTTTTTGGGAAACTAGTGTGATCTACTCTTTCCAGGCAAAGGACGCTGATGTCGAGCCCCCAAGCAACGTGGTTCGCTACGAGATAGTCCACGGTAACTACGAAAACAAGTTCCGCTTGGACGAGGAGACCGGCGAGCTGACGCTGCGAGAGGCCATCAGCGTTAGAAAAGTGCGCCAGGCGCCGAGGAATCGCTTCCAAAGATCCAGCTCGGAAACCCTAGCCAACTCTACCGAAGTGACAACAGCACTGGCAAACACGACCGAACAACCGATCCTGGGCTTCCAGGAATTCCAGCTACCGGGCAACCTTACTGAGACGGACGTGGACGCGGAGAACCAAAGCAGGATACGTCGCGCCGAGGACGCCCCACTCTTCGTCATAACGGCCCGGGCCTACGACCTGGGGGTGCCCCATCTATCGAGCCTGGCGCGGGTGCGAGTGATGCGACCGATGTCCGAGCTCGCGCGCATCGTCACGTTCGTAATGCCCGGCGAGAACCCGGATCCCGCCAAGACCGCAGAGACCCTGGCCACCATAACAGGCAGTCGGGTTGTCATCCAGGAGATTAAGCCGTACGTTGTACAGGGAGAGCCTGCGGTCTCAGGGACCACCATCGAGATTGGGAAGAGGTGGGATTGTTTTTTATTGTGGTTTACAGGGTCGGTGTCCCAATGGTCGATCACTTAGCTATGTAGTTTTATTCAAATGCATGTTATGCCGTATCAAAAAATAATCATTACGTGCTGAAATGATATGTCTTGAAGATATATGATTGAAAATCAACCATAACCATGTTATTCGACTATTTAGACATTTACCTTTTAGTGCGTGGGGCTGAGAACTTGGAGGCCTTACAGCTTTGTAGATTTTTTAAAGATTCCATAAACTGGTACCGTAAGCAGTCCCGAATTCGTACAATGATCTCTAGAGCCATAACTGTCAGTCAGTGACTTCGAACAATTGTTGGAGATGTTTTAACAGTTATCAGCCCCAGAGATACTTTTTTCCCCTTTTTCCAACCAATTTTCCGAGCACGCATTCAACTGTACAATCGAACGAACAGAAGCGTCGTCGTGGCACGGGTGGAACAGGGCCTACCGGGAACGGTGGTGGACGTTGACAAGATCCGCGAGATACTGGCGGACAACGGATTTGGCATAATAAGCGGCATGGACAACGTCGGGAGCGACAATGTGGCTCGGCCCAGCATCGAAACGACTCCGGCGACCAGCCCCGACACTACAAAGAACGCGTCCATCGTCGCGCTGACGAACGAAGAAGTCGTGAGTTGCATTTATTTTTAATGGTATCGAACCTATGATCGTTTCGATGAAACTAAGGGTGTTGGCCCCAGGTCGTCTACAAAACAGAAAACAAGCTGCTGACGTGGCTGCTCGTACTCTTGGGCCTGCTGCTCCTGGCCGCCCTGATAACCCTCGTCTCGTGCTGCATCTGCTCGAGCTGCCCGTTCTACATGGAGCCGCGGAAACGACGGATACACTCCTCCGAGACCCTGGTCGTGCGCTCGGACACCAGGCCCAAGAGGCACCTGCACCGCAAGCCCATCAAGATGGCCGAGGGTAATTTTTTTCATCCGTACACACGGGGAAGTGATTATCGCAGAGCGACTAAATTCTTTGAATCAGTTCTTCATCCTCATTCTGTTAAATTTTTATTTTTCAACTAAAATTTATGAAAATGCTTTAAAATATTTGTCCGATCAACTTAGTATTATGTCAATTGATAAAAATAATATTGAAAACAGAACGAGGGTCAAGAACTTTTCTTTGATCCAAAGGATTGGATCGCTCGGTGTGTAGGTATCACGAACGTAATTCTCAACTGCCAACAGGCAACAACGGCGCCCGCAAGGAGGCCTGGAGCGCGGACCCGGAGCGCCAGCAGTGGCAGTTCAATCGTCGCAACACCAAGAACCCGGGCATCGCCTCCCTCCCGGGCGACATAGCCCCGAGCCACCACCACCACCACTATCACGAGCAACTCGATCTCGAGCGCCATTCTCGGCATCCGGCCTCCCTTCGCGAGGGTCGAGAAGGAAGCCACGTAATGGTGCCACCATTGAGAGGAGCAGCCGTAGCCGGGGACGAGCGACTGTACGTGGAGGACATGGAGACGATGCAACGTCGCGATTACGAGCAGGCCGAGATAGACTCGTTGAGGAGGCACGAGCTCGAGAGGGGGAGTGACGCCGTGCCGAGGGACGAGGCTCTCCAGGCGAGACAACAGCAGAGGGAGATGATCAGGGAATCGCACTTCTACAGGGACGGAAACGCCGAGGTGATGAGGCTCGTCACGCGCGGGGATGTCGCCGAGGAGCACAAGAACTTTAATCGCGACGTGAGTCGATTTGTTCGTATTGATTGGTGTACGTGTGTGGGTGTCTGAGCTTTTTGTACCGAGAATCGAAGCTTTCCATTCGATTGTATTACGAGTAATTAGTAGTCCCGCTTCTAAAATCTTGAAAAATATTATACCAAAGTATAAATAAAAGAGAAAGATCGCGTATTTGATCGTGAAACTGATCGTTATCGATATATCAAGTAGAAAAAATAAGATCGTTGGCCACAATAAAAATAAAAAGAGTCGTGCAAAGTATAAAGCTACGTGTGTAAAAGTATTAAATCCTGCGGTGCATGGAAACGAAATTTTCTAAAGTGCGTCAAACAAAAAAATCCTTTGCTTGAAAATAAATTCCAGACACTTTTTGCCCAAACCAACACCGATCGTGAGAAATAAAACTTGCAACGCCAAAAATAATGACGAAATTTTTTTCGAGGACAATTCAATACTTTTCCTTTCCCCTCCTTCCCCCCAGAGCAACACCTACCACGTAAACGGCAAGGACATCCTGATGCAGCGCTTCATCGAGGACCAGAAGCTCCGGCGCAACCACCTGGACGCGCGAAACGACAGCTACCACGAGAGCTACCACGACAACGATCTCGACCGCAGCATGGAGTCGCACCGGCGCGCCAACGGGCCAGCGGAGATCATCATGGTCCCCGAGAGACTGGAGCTGCAGCAGCAGCCGAGCTACGGCCTCAGGCAGCACCAGCAGGAGCAGATGGTACATTTTACACGACCCTTTCGCTTCTACTTTTTTTAAATTTGAACGAAAACAATTGTGTAAACTCACACGCGCAGAGACTGATGGCCGAGCGCAACTACTTCAAGGACGCCGGGGACGGTAGCGACTACCTTCTGCCCCACCCCCAGCAGCAGCAGCAGCAGCAGCGCAACGCCAGAGGAGTGCCAGCCACGAGGTTGACTCTCAGGGATTCCGACGCTCTGCTGACCCCGAGGAGCGTGATCGGCGAGCCCGTCAGGCATCCCGCGCACGACACCGAACTCGTCAGGCAGAACGCGCTGCTGACGAGGCTCCTGCTCGAGAGGGAGGCGGGCGGCGGCCACCTGAGCGTGCCCGTCGTCGACAGCTCGAGCTTCCTCGAGACCCAGAGCCTACCGGGTGATTATTATCCTTTGGGCGTCACTCGACTGAAAATCCAAGCGTTTGAACGTGAACACCCAAGTGTTTGATAGAGAAGAAGGGCAAAAAATCCATCACGTCCGTGTGGTAGATTGTAGAAGAACGTAATATGAGATACGCATTTAATTTTTTGTTGACACCAACGTCGCTTCGTCAAAAACGATACGTCGCGAAGCAACTTTAATGCTCCGTCAGTTTTTGTTTGTAAAAAAAAAAAAAAAAAAAAAAAAATGAATGTCCAATATACCAGACGGACCTAATGGAATTCAAAATTTTTTTTCGTCACTCTTCTCTATTTTCGTCTCGCAGATCACGACACTTTCATCCGTTTACTTTAAAAACACCCCCCCGAGTGTTCCAGATAAAAAGTGTGAAAGTGTTCGAAACACTCTAGAGTTTTGTTTCAAATCACTTGGATATCCCTGCACGTGCCCTTCTCTCTTTCGACCGAGTACAGGAGTCCCGACTGTTACAGGCCACGTGGCCATAGCCACGCAGACGGACAGAACGACCTCGACGCAGACCGAGTTCGTCACGCGGAGCCGTAGCGACAACGAGGAGTCGGAGGAGGATCCGCGGGCGCGGCGCCGGGCCAGGCTGAGGGGCCCGAAGACGCCGATACCCGAGGAGGAGAGGACGAGCCGGGCGCAGAGCGGGGCCAGGAGGATCGAGGTGGCGGAGAGCCGGCAGCGCGCCTCGTCCTCTCCTTCCACGGACGCCCCGAGAGAAGAGCCGGGGGCGGAAGAGCCGAGGGCAGCGAGCAGGAAACACTACCGGGTCAACGACTCGACGACCCCGTCGCCCGAGACGAAGGCCGTCGTCCCGACGACGAAGGCCCGGCCGCGGAAGAAGCCGGTGCCGGAGAAGCCGCCGCGCGCCCCGAAGAAGCCGGAGGCGGCCGCCACCACCGAGCGACCGAGCTTCAGGATCCTGGAGCGCGAGATCAGCAGCATCCACCAGAAAATCCGGCAGTTCGGGGAGAGGAAGCTGACGGCGAGGCAGAAGGAGTCCGAGGACGACAGCGGCGCGACCTACGACGTGTCGAAGAAGCTCGAGGTCGTTACCCTCAGGCGGACCGGCCCGACGAAGATCGGGGAGAAGCCGCCGGTGGGGGGAAAGCAGCAGCGGCCGGTGACCAGCAGCTCGGACATCGAGGACTCGAACGGCCGGTCGCAGCAGCAGCCGGTGCAGTGCGAGATGGCCGCGAGCCGCTCGGAGCTGAGGCGGCAGGGACGGGTGGACAAGTCGAGCAGCGACAACAACAACGACAGGCCCGTCGTCCCGGTGCAGCAGAAGCGGCCGGGCGAGGGAGGGAAGAGTCTGGCGAGCCAGAAGGTCGTCAGGAGGCCAGCGAGAACGAGCAGCGACGCGAGGCGGAGGGCCAAGGAGCAGCAGCCAACGGTCGTCAAACAGAAAGCGGAGGAGGAGAGGCGACTGTCGAGGCGGGACCAGCACATGATGGAGAGGGCCAGGCAGGAGGGCTCGTCGCCGGCGGTCGATCTCGACAGGCTGGCCCGGGACGTGAGGGGCGTCGTCGAGAGGGAGATATCCTGTCTGGGCCGGGTGGCCAGGGAGACGCTGCTGACCAGAGCGGACGGTCACGATGGAGGAGGGTCGGTGTCTCCGGCGAAATCGAAGGTCGACGGTAAGAACGGGAACGGAATGACGAGGTCGGTGGAGGGCAAGAGGCAGCCAAAGTCCAAGGCGAAGCAGAGCGGTGCCGAGGCCCAGCAGTCGGACGAGGCGATATCGTTCATCGTGATCGAGAACAACAGGAGTGCCCTGAGCGCGGCGGACCACAGCAAGAAGTGCGAGGAGCGCGGTAGGGCTCCTAAAAAGTTGGAGAAGGGCAAGGCGGTGGTTTGTGCCTCGGATGAGGAGAGGAGGAAGGAGGCGGACGCCCGGCCGACGAGAGAGGCGTCGGAAAAATCGGCACCGGACGCGGCTGCGGGTTCCGAAAAGAGCGCGCCGCCGGGCGACGGGGGTCCGGGGGATGTCGAGAGATCGTTGGTTGACGCTGCTCGTGAGATTGAAAAATCGGTGGTCGATGTTGTTGAGGATGTCACGGCTAAGATTGACGGCAATGTAGGGGTTCCCGACGAAACGGGAGGAGCGAGAAATATTGAAGAAACTGAACAAGTTGGAGCAGCTGGAATGATCGAGGAAGCTGGGCAGGGATCGACCGCCGGTAAAGTCGAGGAGACGGAACAATCGTTGGCTGGGGAGGTCGTCGAGAATAAAAACGTAGCGTCAGGAATGGTCGAATTCGCGGAGGTGGTCGGCGATGCTGTTAAATGTGCGAGCGAGAAAGCGATCGCCGAGGAGGTCATCGAAGCGATAAAGAGTGCGGGCGATAAGCCGGAGGAGGTCGGGAGAGCCGAGGAGATCGAGGGAGCTAAGGACGTTTCGGATGGAACGGCTGAACCACTCGCTGCCGAGGAGCCCAAGGAGGAGGAGGAGGGCAAAGTAGTCGGCGAGAGTGATACAGTCGAGGGGACGGACGCAGCCGCGGCAAAGGTCGTTGTCGTGGCTGACAAGGTCGAGGAGGTCCAACAAACCGAGGCGCCCAAGTTGGTTCAAGTGTCGGAAAAGGGGGAGGGTAACTTGGACGCGAGGGTCTCTCCGTCGGGTGAAGGCGAGATCGTCTTCACCTACACGGTGGACACGACGAACGACCTGCTGAAATCGGCAAACGAGGGCGAGGACACTAAAGAAGAGCAGACGCCACCGGCACCGAAGCAGCAGCAGCAGCCGAGCAACCTCAAGTCGGACGCGCTCAAGTTCATGTCCAAGTGTCTGCCGCGAAAGCTGTCGGGAAGGGACGGCAGGAAGAGCGCCTCGCGCGTCGACGAGACGGTGCGTGAGACGACGATAGAGTCCGAAAGGTCGGCGGGAAGCACGAGCTACCGGGAGCGGATCCTGGAGAGGGAGTCGGTGACGATCGTGACGGCGCCGTCCGCGGAAGTTGGGGACGCATCGACGGCCCGCGAGGACGGGGGAGCGGACGAGCCCCCGGAGAGGCCGGTCCTGGAGCCGACGAACGCGGTCGGGGACGACGCGGCCGGGGAGGGAACGAGCGACGAGGACGACTCATCGGTGGCGAGCGACCTGTCGAGCAGAACGGCCCTGAGGACGCAGCCGTACGGTACGCCCCCGAGGTACTCGGTATCCTCGGACGGGGACGGTGGTGGTAGCGGGGAGACGGTCGTGGCCTCGGACGCGGTGAGGGCGAGGCAGAAGTGGGCCGGGGGCCTCGGGTCGCCGGTGTTCCCGAGGAAGATCGAGGTGGTGCCGATCGACGGTGGCGAAGGGCCCGGGGCGTCGGAGCCGGTCGGCCGAGGGGAGGAGAAGAGTTTTGCCGAGGTGCGACACGTACACCGAAGAATTTGGGTGAAAATTAATTCGTAATCCTCCGGCAAACGAAGCGAAAATACTAGATAAACTCTTTTTTTCAACTCCAAACAATTAAATTTCAACTTCTCTAGCTGTTGCATTACAAATCGGACACTATTTACCCGATCCTTGAAATCAAAGGTTACTCTTGTTTCGATACATTGTTTTCCTATCATAAACGAATTCGTAAATACATGACGTGCGATTGAATACAAAATGCTTGACGAAATAAATACTAGTTAAATCCAATATCCAATGAATGTACCAACTTTTTTTAATCGAAACGAAAAATCCAACGGAACGAGGGTAAAGGAAATCCTATTCAAAGAATTGGGTCGAAGTACCTGAATCGACACGCGCGTGGGATTAATTTTCACCCAAAATTTTCAGCAGCGTAGTAAATGTCGCTTGGGAAAATACTATGGTCCAACTGTAGGTGAGCAAATAATATCTTCGTCAGGTCTCGGAGGCCAGACAGAGGCCGAAGCCGGTCGTGGTGTCGGTGAAGCGCAAGGAGCACCTGAAGACCGAGCGCTACTCGACCCAGCAGACCGAGACGCTCGAGGTCTCGCCACGCCGCGAGAAGATCGAGGAGCGCACGAGGACGAGCAGGAGCACGCACGAGCAGCGCAAGGTCAGCGAGTCGGTGCAACGGCCGAGGCAGCTGAGAGTGCCGGCGCGGGGGGAGGAGTCGCCGAGTCCGGCGAAGGTCCCGAGCAAGGGGCCGTCGCCGATGCGCGAGCAGCGCGGGGAGGAGGCCGCGGCGTTCGGTACGAGGGTCATCGACTACGGCAGGGATCCGGAGATCGCGAACGCGCGCTCGAGGTACATGGCTTGGTACCAGCAGAAGAGGGCCGACATGGAGAGGAAGAGGAGGGAGAGGAAGGAGGCCGAGGAGGGCGGGGGAGCCGGGAAGAGGACGGCGGGAAGGGCGAGCAGGGGTAGGGCTGCGGATGACGGCGACAGGGCGCACGCGGAGGAGGAGGCGAGGGTGAGTGTTTTGGGGTGAGGGTGGGGGATGATTTTCTACTCAATTACAGGGAAATCTTCACATTTTTTTCTTTCACGTGCCTTCAGAAATGTATAAGAGAATCAGTGAGTTGAATCGAAAAAATTTAGGGAATCCTCATACCCTCTAATTTTCCTCGTAGTTTTCCACGGTTGTCATGACAAGCTAGTTTATTACATGATTTACCCAAAAAATATTTAAACTTGAAAATTAAAAATTTCATAGACAAAAGGATATCACGAACCGTCCAAAATTCAGCAGTTTTGTTACTACGTTACTCATTTATCATTCGAGAATGTAGATGTAAAATTTTGAATTAAAATGATGAAAAGTATTTGAGAGACAATTACGCTGGGTTTTAAAAAGTGTTGCGCTCGAGCGCGTAGTTTGAAGTGTTTTTTTTTTCGCACGTATAATAATAACTCAAAAAAATACCTGATGACCCTGGGCTCTTGAATTTTTTATTTCTTCTAACATAACGTAGTGTGGAAACAATTGAAGATGTTTTCGAAAATTAGTAACAGATTTTTGTATACAAACGAAAGGCCAAAATTTTTATCAGGAACACAACTCCGTGATTTTTAACAAAGTCTGTGGAAAACTAGCTGGTCTAAGAACGATTCCCCAAATTTTTGGGGTCTGATGAATCACAAATTCCCCGAGAACCAACAAATCGAACAAGTATCACAAAAAAAAAAAAAAAAAACAAAACCAACCGCGGACTCTTCCCATTCGACCCGAGGACATCAGCAGCAGCAGCAGCAGCCCCGCATCAGCCGTCTGCGCATCCGGCCCCTCGTGAACGTCGAGTCCGAGCAGCTGAAGGCCATAGTGCGCCAGGGCCGCAAGCTCCGAAAAGCCGAGGGCGGCGACCCCACCGAGGACCCGCCCGTGCAGATATTCGCCCCCGACAAGCCGGCCAGGGACCCTCTCGCATGCGTGATGCAACTCGAGCCCCGGCACCACCTCACCCAGCACTCCGAGTACAAGTACGAGAAGGCCATGCCCGTGCCGATGCCGTTCTACCTGCACCCGCCCCCGCCGCCGCCCCACCCTTCGCCCGAGCACTTTCAGGTGAGCCGTAGAGGTCTTTTTTTGTAAATTTAATTTGCACGAGACTTATCGCGGAGTCGTTTAATTTTTTAATGAAATGTAGGCCGAGGGCAGGGTTTTTAATAATTCAAGTGAATCTCGATTCAATTGGAGTGTACTAGATATTATTCGTAAATATTGAACCCCAGCTGCAGAAGACGCACTGTTCTACAAGTTTCGATAAAATCAATGATCTCGTTGTCCTGCGACAGGACGATCTGACGGAGAGCCGTAGACTCGAGGACGACCGGGACTCCGGGATCGCCGTATCGATGCAGGGGGGCGCGCGGCTCCGGAACCAGCAGCTCCTGGAGAAGAAGAGCGTCTTCGACATAGCCTACAGCGAGGCAGCGCCGACGCACCTGCGCTCCGACAGCAGCACGCCGCCATCCTGAGGACTCTTTTTTTCTTACTTCCGTAGGGTTCATCGATAATAAAGGGAGTACCGACGCTCGTGTAGGCGTATAATGTGCACAAATATGGGGGCTGGCTATTCGCGTCGAAATTATTATTCCGGTTCGGAAAGCAATAGAATTCGGCATTCGAGGTGATCTTACGTTTCGCGATGTTGCATTAAAAGACTATTTTTGAAAATAATGCATTACAGTTAGGACGAATGGAATCGAAAGACCGCGCAGCCCGAGAGTTTTTGATTCGTTCGTCAATCATATGGATTTACGATTATAATAATAAAGATGATGTTCATAATATGTGTTCTCTAAACTGTAGCTTCGTAGTCACTGTACAGTATTCATCGTTAGCTGTAATGAATAATAATATTGTCGTCGATATTCTCGAGCACACCAAAAACAAAATTGCCATCGTTAATTGAAGTCTAATGTATTTAATTTATTCGTTGCAGAAAAATTATGTTGTTATGTTTGAAAAGTAACGAGAGCCCGACGATTATATTATACACACACAATAAAAAGCTTGTAAATAATACTGTAATATCAAGAGAGCGTATTATATACTTCACGAATCCAAACAATTTTTTCCAAACTTTTTACAAAGCCGCAACCTCTGTAAACAATAATTATCCGTACAGAACCTATATACATGCCGTTACTACACTCGCAATCGCAAAGCCATTCATCCTAAGAAATAAAATTTTATTTAAAAAACAAAAATTGGTTTTCTAAAATAAAAATAAAAACTTGAACACCCTTGAAATCGGAAACACTGCGACCTTTACGACCGCCTTCAGCTCCTTTTCTGGCGCCTTGATAGCCTGCAGCCGAGCCCCGACAAGAGCAGGAGGAAGAAGAAGAGGAGTGGGAGGTAAGTGTGGAGAGTAAAGTGTACGCGTACGTACAATAAGTACAGGAGAACGAGCGGTGAACTCTAAGGCTTTATCCTCGCCGGGTCGCTTGCCTAGGCCGGGCCCAACCGCACGGCCCCCTTTCTCGTTATTACGTAATCGGGGGAGGAGGGGGAGGGGGGGGGGGGGGGTTGGCGCACACACGAGACCCGCCGCCTCTGCGGTATAGCCCCCCCCCCTTGGGCGCCAGGGGGATTGAATATAAAAATATAATGGACGCAGCAACAGCAACAACTAACCTACCGCAATAATCCAAGGAGCATAATGGCGAACGTAAACGTGGACGTAACCGGAGGCCGGTAAATCCTCGGCACGGGGTAGCAGAAACGGGCGGTTGGTGTTTCGTTTGTCGGCTTCTTTTTTCTCTTGTCCGCTGTCGCCTATTCGCGCTTGTACGCGAGCGGGGGGGAGTCGGGCGAGTGCGAGCTCCGCCCATTTTGGGTCGAGAGGTGGGGTACCCGGATGGCAGTATATACTCGGGGTATTTATTTATGTTTTTTATCATAATATTAATGATTGGGTGATTTGTTCAATGTATAAGAAAAGTACGGCTCGTTTTCTGAATCTCGATTTAACGTTATAAATACGGTTGAGTCTGATTTATCTTGTGCGAGCTTATTTTAAATTTTAATCTGCTTATCAGTTAATCGAGAGGTGATGCATTCATGCCGTGTGTTGCTATTACAACGGGATTTTCATCAAACCGAATATACAAAAATATGAGTAGTACTTATTATACATCAGAGAAATCGCTTGATTACGGAAAAATCACTGGACCCACGAAATTGCGCCCGTTTGTGCAGATTCTCCAGAAAAAGGCGAACAATACGAGCACTGAATCGCACCTCAGCACCACAAACAACTCGAGTAGCACGCAACCGAAGTAACACACGTCTCAGTTCCTTTGGCGGTCCAACCGCGACTCCCGCGAGTTTAATACAACGGATGCACCGAGTACGGCACAAAAAGAACCAAGATTATATAAGCGAGTAAAGCCTTTATGTTGTACTCTTCGCTAACAATGACGTCGACGCACGCGCTCGCTCACCTCCCTCTTCACCCTCGCCTGAGTTCGTTTGATTGTTTTCCGCGACTGTACAGAACTACTCGAGCCGTGAGACTCTGTTCTGTCATAACTGTGCCGCTCGCGTAATGGAAACAACGAAAAGATCCGTCGTAGCGTATTTTTTTTCTTTTTCTTTTTAATTGTTCAAGGATGAGAAATCACCAATAAAATAATGTTGAGGAAGTAATCTACGAATCAAATGATTAAAAAGCAAAATAAGCAAGGAGCACTGTCGAGTGCGCGGCGTCAGACTGTCACCAAAATTCAGAGTCACGAGCGCATGCCGATCGCGGACAGTCGCGAGCCGACCTTTCAAACGTGTGAGAGGGTGGTATATAGTTGTGAGGGTGTAAACAACAAAAAACAAAGCGCAGCACTTTGCATAGCAAAGTTCGTAATGTTGATCGTCATTACTAAAGCGGTGCCCATGTTGTTGCGGTAACGGCTAGCAGATCGCTACAAGAGCTTCGATAACGGACTGCGAAAGAAATACAATAGCGAACGGGAGAGAGAGAGAGATGGGCTGGAGGCTGTGGGGGGGGTCAGCCAGGTGAGCGTCGCCGGTCCGAGAGACGTGGAAAAAAGCGCTGATAGCGTCACGGTCCTTTTCGGTGTTGCGAGAGGATTTTTTGTTTCTTTTTTTCTCCTATTTTTTGATACGGGAGCGAGCTTGACGGAGATTGAAAAAAACTCGCGGTTTTGATCGATCTATTATCTTTAATCGTTGAAGTTCAATGTTCTTCGAAAGTGTGCCTATACACGGAGCTTGCAAGCTCCGCATGCATTATACGATTTCTAGCAAATTTTTTTGTTCAAATGTCAAATACTAATGCCAATAATAATTAATTCAACAAACCCATGAGTCAATCAATTCAACTTACCTACTACTCGCGATTATTGTGTCTTCCATATAAGACACGTGCAGGTACATCGGCGCAGAGGCTGTACGGGCCAGCGAACTCTGAACCGTTACTCGACCCCGGAGCTCCAGCTTTTCCTGCCGCGCGTACCCACAGCAACAGGTATGCACGATGACTCGGCTGCTCCGAGTCATCCAGCCCGTCAGCAGCAGTTCTAAAAAAGCTCGCAAGCTCGGCAAAACAGAAACTACAGCTCGTTGCTCCTGGGACAAATGTAGATCTTCGCCTCCAAATCTGTAACGAAAGACCCTCTCCCCCCTCTAAACGCCATCATCATCATCATCATTACCTGTACCTACATATAAGTACGACCGAGTACGACGCCGACGACGATGACCCGAACGAAAAACGTCACCGAACCGGTCGCGCGCCAAACTTTTTTCACCCCCCCACAGCCCCGGCAGCACAGCTCGGCCGACCCGGCTTTTCGGCAGTCGAGCTATATATACATACCCACCGAGCTATATGTATACACCTCCCCCCCCCCCTCCTTCCTTCTCCACAACTCTCACTTCGTGTCCGTGTACGGTAGACCGTGGGTCTGTGGGTGTACGTGAAAGTGCCGGGAGAGAGTTGGTTCGGTACAAGCACACATACACACACGTTACTTCCCCAGATCGGGGGAAGGGGGGGGGGCAGTGGGGGAGAGAGTGAAAGAGAGAGAGAGAGAGCAGCAGCACTCGGAGAACTCTACGTGGCTGATGGTGCCCTGCCGCCGGCGTTGTCCGGCGCGTTGCCGAAATTCGCCGATGATTGATGGGCTGCTCGGCCCGGGCCAAGTGTAACCACCTATCCGCGATCAGACGCCATTCTTCGCCTCCATAACTTGATCTTATTTTTTCCAATTTTCATCGGCGAGCGTACGCCGGGTATAATATACGTACCGAGCGGGAGAGAAGATCGGATGCTGATGGCCCGATTTGGGGGAGCCCCGCGCCGGGGAGCGCGCGTACAGGTAAGTGTACCACCTGGCGCGAGAGGTGAGCGCACACAGGTGTACACGCGTGTTTGGAGAGAAGAGTGTGGGGCTGCGGATGCTGCGAGAGTGCAACGGCGGATTTAGTCGCAGGAGCCCATGAGAGAGCGAGGCTGGCTCTGCTGGTCCGCGCTGTGTGTGAGCTCCCGCGGATAGATGTGTGTGTAAATATGTATATGTGTACATTGCTTAGATTCTGTGTGTACTGTGTACCGATGTACACTTATGTATGTAGTCTGCTGTTGGAGGCTGCGGGTGGAAAACTTCGCCTGGGCGTAGGATAAAGAAATGTTATGTACACATTATTCTGAATGAATTATTTAATAGCAACAAAATATACAGTTTACGCCATTGTTGAAGAAAAAAAAAAAAAAAAAAAAAAAAACCGATATAAAAAACACACAAAAAAACAAAAAAAAAAAAAAAGAAGAAAAAGAAAAGACCAAACCGAACACAGCAGCGCGGTAGCGCAGGGTCCACCACCCGCTCTGCAAAGAGAGCACATCACCAGCTGGCCACGAGTATCCTATTCGCAAAAGTAGAAAAGAAGATCCCCGCACTCTAACGATCCAGCAGTAGCAGCAGAGCAGCCACGTGCCATTTAATACACACGCAGGGAAAGCCAAGTGCCCTAACAGATGTAATTGCGCGCGGGGAACAAAACATTGGAGTACCGCTGGCCAAAGTATCGCAAGCTCCACCCCCTCCCCTCCCCAACAGTTTGTGCATCCGCAAACTTGCAACGCTACTAACCCGTGTATATCTTGACCGCAAAACGCCAACGCCGCAAATTCGATCTCGCGCTAATTAGCCGAAAGTCGGGGCGGAGGGGCGCTGCATATCAGCTCGAACTTCAAAGGGTCGAAATCCCAGGGGTGTGGAGATAGTCTGGGTCGTATTCGCAAATTCAGCGGTCCCTCGAACTATATCAAGTACCATTCAGTCGCGTGGACTAATAGCTCGGCGTCTGCGTACACGGCACATAGGGAGGTGGAGGTGCAAGCTTATAAACACTAACGAGTATCTTCCTAATGTACGTAAGCGTTCACGGGGATCGCTCGGGGCTGCAGCAGTTTCTGCTAATTACTCGGGCAGCTGATATGCATGGTAATAATACGCAAGTACAATTTGTATAACAGAGCGAAAAATTCCTACAGCGAGTTATCCAAATGGGGATACTTAGGCTCTATTGACGCTGAATACATACGGGGCAGTGCAATCATTTTTTATGACGTCTCCAACTGTACGGATGTTGAAAACGTAGGAGTGTGGTGCATGTTTTGGGTTTGTTCAAAAGTTCGGGAAAAATCGTAAGATTACAGAGTGCATAACTTATCCCGAAATACGAATTGGAAGAAAAAAAAAAATTGTATGACAATTTGGGTATCAGCTCCCCGTCACGACTCTTATCGTATTCAGATTGGCCTCAAGAGCTTTAAAGCTTATAAACGGTGCGTGTTCATCTGCATGCTTACGTTACACATAAAATGTATATACATATACATTACGGACAAGCTATTTCCACAGACTCCACGACTCATGCGCTCCTGGTGCGTCAAAACATATTTCTACACTACCATCGCAATAAAATATTCATAATCAACACGAGGCAGTGATGTGAGGAACTAGAAAATAGACCAGTGCGTGCAGTATACAACTAAAATTTGACATACTCGAGCAGATCTGTTGCGCTATTGTACTCGATTAGAATAATTTGTTTAGCTTAAAATTTAATTGTACCATGGTTGAAATTTGTTTTTTACAAACACATTTTACTTGCTTCATTTGTATTTACAAAAATTATTAATTACTTACTACAAAAAAATTCAATGACGGGCTAAACTGTAAAAATGAAAAATTTCTCGTCGCAGTATACTTTTATTGCTCACTGTTCGTCACAGTAGCATTAATGTTTGTCTTAAAATTATTTGCACTGTAATAAATGTTTTTGTGAAAAATAATATTTTCCTCAATAATGTCAATCAAGTTGCTAATCATTGATCATCCAATTCCATTCTACCTTTCTCCGTTGGACAATTTATCCTCGAATTTATCCATGATGGAGAAAACCGTCATCCAGCTGATCATTCATCGATACTAATTGATCAATAAAATCATAGTTTACGACAACACAATGTTTCCTTTTACAACTTTTTCAAGGATCTCTAATCCACAAAGAGGGGGGATGTGAAAAAATGTTTCTAATCAGCTCAACTATATAAGTAATTCGCATGAAATAGCTTCGCAATAAAAACCCTAAAAATCCGACCGGTAATATACTTAGCCATTCAAACCAGCTGTATACATGCGAGCAATACAATGCAAGGGAAGGAGGATGATCGAGTAAAGAGAGCGCAAGTAAAATATACATTATACACAGCTATATCGGAGGGAGGTAGCGGCAATAAGCCTCGCTCCGTCTCTCTCGGAGTACTTAGAGTTGGGCCGGGGAGGGGGGGGCCGCTTCATGACTCGTGACGTAACGCGCGTAATTGTCGGCAGTACATGCACCCGGGACATATCAGGGATAGGAGCTGGGAGAGCAGAGCCGCCCCCCCCCCCTCGCGTCCTACCCCGCGGCCCGTTTCCCGCGTCTCTCCTGCTCTGAATGTGTGTATTATATGCTCTGTATATACTTATATACCATATATATGAGCCTTATTCTTTGCTCTTTCGCTCTCCGAGAGCCCGCGTTTTACACTGCACCGGTTCACCGGTTCTTTTGACGGACCGGCTCAGGTAGCTCTGGGAATTTTGTGTGTAAGATTCGGATAATAGATTCGAGATTTAAGTACCTTGTGATCTGGAATAGATGGAGATTTTTCAATATTTAGGGGGATAACTGTAACGTTGGACATCGTTTTTAGTCGATTTTTATTGGGGGTAATCGTTAGAGATGTACGTTCATCATACCTTCCCCAGCAACAATACATACGTTGTTTGGTGAGCCGAACTAACTCCACTTGTACTATAATGAAAGTTACATCACGTTTTTGTTTACTTTGATATTTAAGTACGTAAAATTCCAAATGCAATTGGGACATGCTGCTTTCGCTGCATAAAATCCTCGCTTGTAAATCATCACACAAATCAAAACAATGCGAAACAATGCGATGTTCAAATATTCAATGAATTAGATAAGAATGAAGATACATATAATAGGTCTGTTCGAGGACCGCGATGTATGCACCGTGTATTAACGCGGCGCTCTGAGCGTACTGTTAAGATTGTGAAGAACGCGTGTTCTTTACAT
>JAPYYV010001086.1:0-31388 GCA_030522625.1 Copidosoma aretas
GATGGGATTCGAACTCAGGCCCCTCAAGGTTTTTCAGACTAGGCAGCTAGAATGCTAACCGCCAGGCATTAAAGCTCTTATCAGGATGTTAATTATACTCATAATTCCAATGATTATTATCCTAATATTATTAATTACTATTCTATCGACATTAATGGTGATAATGATTTTAATAATGATAATAATATAAAAAGCTATAGCATTCGCATTCATGACAACTAAAACATACATAATTATTACAACGTTTATTATACTGATGATGTTGTTTCATACAATAGTCATAGTAAAGGTAATGCTTATTATAATGATTAATGATATACATTTGACCACGGTATTCATAGTAATAATTACGGTTATCAGATAATTGTAAAGCTTATAATAACCGTAATGATGATTGTAATGATGATAATTATTGTAATAATAATTATCATTATGATTATGATGATATTATTCGGTATTCTGGGTACTTCTCCTACCCAAAAAGCACGAAAAAATAGTCGCGAGATTTTTTGATGGGATTCGAACTCGGCCCCTCAAGGTTTTTCAGACTAGGCAGCTGGAATGCTAACCGCCAGGCATTAAAGCTCTTATCAGGATGTTAATTATACTTATAATTCTAATTATTATTATCCTAATAATATTAATTACTATTCTATCGACATTAATGATAATAATGATTTTAATAATGATGATAATATAAAAACCTATAGCACTCGCATTCATGACAACTAAAACATTCATAATTATTACAACGTTTATTATATTGATGATGTTGTTTCATACAATAGTCATAGTAAAGGTAATGCTTATTATAATGATTAATAATATATCTTAGACCACGGTATTCATAGTAATAATTGCGGTTATCAGATAAGGGTAAAGCTTATAATAATCGTAATGATGATTATAATGATGATGATTATTGTAATAATAATCATCATTATGATTATGATGATATTATAATGTTTAAAAAGATGACGACGATGGCCATGATGACGATGCTGATACTAATGCTCACGATTATAATGGTGATGATGATGATGATGATTATGTTAACAATAATAATATCAATTGTGACTCAGATTAAGATCATAAATTTTACAATGATGGTAATAATGATGCTGATCATGATTATTTTAACTATACTATTAATCTTACGAAGGTAATGAACTTGGATAATGATGATAATGTTAATGTAGATGGTGATAACGACATTTATAATTATGGTGGTTACAGTAATGATGATGATGCATATGATGTAATATGAGTATGATAATATTCACGATAAGGATAAAATAACTAATAGATTTTATCTCTATGAAAGCGGTAATGCCAATGTCGATTATGATAATAAAAATGTAGTGATAGTATGACTAGAGATAAAACTTCGTGTAAAGTTGACTTGTATTGTTTAGAGATCATACAACGGTCGTAAAAAATCATCAATCTTGAATAAGTGCTTTTCTTCGTCTTTACACACAGTGTGATTTTTTATGGCAATTTTAGCAGCCCCGTATCTAGTGTTCATCTTTTGCTTCATATTACTCTTGTTAAATCATCTACTAGTTTATTATATGATGTTTTATTTATTTGTCCTTGACTACTGATGTGTACTATAATTTCATAAATATGTGTGACTCGTCTACGTACTTGTTAACTGAATCGTTTACGTCAAAGACTGCTGTGATCACTAGGCACTTAACGATCCTTGAGGATTGTTTTACCAACAATTTTCACAGGTTTAAATTGAGGATCTCTTAGTTGTGCATTTATCCTTGTGGTTTTGTTCATCGATTACGGTCAGGTCTAAAAATAAGCATGAGCATTTTATAAAGTACGATTTGATGATGGCGCTGAAAAATTGCATTTCACTTACATTTTTGTGACAGATTGTGTCTTTTTTTTTAGTTTTCCTGTTTACGTTTTGTAAATTATTCTTGCTTTTTAGGACCACTCTGTCCATACCTTATTGTTTATGCCAGGCAACAATCATATTCATTTTTTATACGCTTCGCCACCTAGAATGTTGAATCATGTATTCATCTTGAGTTTTATTGTGTCCGTATTAACTTTATTACAAACTGTCTTATGTGGTTAGATTTATTAAAATATTTCAAAAAATCAACGGTAAAATGTATATTATGATAGTAAAGTTCATCAAATCGTACGGTCTCGTTATTCTAGACACAAACTGATGTGTACATATTCTCTGATTGTATATGTAGGTAGATATTTGCTTTTATATCTTGGCTTGGTATATAGCCTGAATACATTATCAAAGGGATCTTTGGCAAATATGGCTTATTTATTCTTATCCGGTACACACAAATAGGGGCTTTATTTGTAGAGATCTTACAAGCGCGTCCAATGTTTAATTTTATGGTTTATGCCATTCAAATTTCGGACGTGCCGTAGCAAATTTTTGTTGATGTGACTTATAGTATCTACTAGTTTGAATATTTTCCCAATTCTGACTTTTCTATAAGCTACGAAATTCTTGTTTAATATTTTACCTTCTTTTTCGATGTGACTTGATTTATTAACATTTGCGCTAGGACTAAGTTGCAGTATCATTACCTGTCTAAGATAAAAATAACTTTTTCGAATGTTGCCATAATAGTAATTTAAGTTTGATGTACTGATGTGCTTTCTTTCGACGCGCAAATATTATGTATTCTTTAGAATCTTAAGTTACTCTATCACTAGCCAACGTATTCTGGAGCTGCTTGATACCGATATGTTATTTTTAGCGCATACATGGCTGGTATATGTCATATTGTATATCACCCGATCAGTCCTTTAAACTGTATTGTAAAGTCTTTGCGGACCATACATATTGTGCACGTATACCTATTAAAAATTTTCTGGTTTCTCACATACACTGTGATCCGTTTGCTATGTTTATCAAGTCTTTTTCTTTATAATGAGATTGCAAGTCCTTCTGAGGCTTTTTATCAAATTCAAGCCATTTCGGGTCTTGACTAAGGGGCCATGCATAGAGAGCCATCTAGTCGCAAATATACGCAGTGGGTAGGGGTGGTGGTAGCTTAACCGAACGCAACCGGACGGTAGGGAAGCGGAATCTGGTTTGTCTAAAGGTCCAGTTATCAATGAGATTTTTTTACCAATATTTATATCACAAATACCAATCAACCTTAATCGATACAAACACTGTGGCTTAATTTATGAACCACATAGTATGAAATCTATCAATAAGAGAGGTTATGTTATTAATCTCGCCAATGTGAATAAAAGTTTTGAATGTTTTGCTCACGAATTAACCAATGGCGTGTACGGCAGCGATTGCTCTTTGTTAACTCAGTTTAGTACACTCTAAAGCCAAAAATGTAAAAATCGGAGGCAGAAAGTGTGAATCCATTGATTTACACCTTTCAAAATAGCGAAATATCATTTTCACACTTTTCAAAAGAGGAAGATGAGAATTCTCTTCGAAAAGAGTGATTTCAACTGTTTACTACTTTCAAAATAGCAGTTTGGCAAAATTAATAATTTCAAAAGTGTTAAAATGAAATTCGCGATTTTGAAAATAAAAATGTTGAAAAATTACACTTTTTAAAATTGTGTCTTTAAATTTCAACATTTTAAACGTGTAAAAATGAAATATACTCTTTTCATAAGTCTAAAAATGAAATTTCCTCTTTTTAAAAGATAAAAATAAGATTTTATCTTTTGAAAAGACGAAATGTAAGAAAATACACTTTTCCAAAGTAAATATTTGTATTTCTTTTTGTTAAAAGTGTAAAAACGAGATTTATTCTTTTGAATGAATAAAATGTTCAAATTTTCACTTTTGTAAAAAGAAAACCTATGTTTGCCATTTCAAAAAGTATAAGAAACGTAAATACATTTTTTTCAAAGAGGCAAAGTTTAAGAACTCTAAATTTGCTTAAAATGTCAATACTGATTTGCATTGGTTTGGCTATTTTATTTAAAAGATCAGAACTGTACTTAAGAGACCTGTGTACAAAATTTTGTTCCAAAAAATGAATTCACTTCTTGTAGGCTGCATTATACAATGATTCATGGAAAGCAGTTTTCGTTTTACACAAATAAGCCTCATCGGGGATTTTTACCCATATTCCATATCTCAGCTTCTGTAACACTTGGAGTGCTTAAATTTGATGATTAATATTGTTTTATAATATAGTAGAACCATACATAATTTCAGATGTTTACCTCTTGTAGAACCAGGGATCCAAGGTATAAGGGTATTTCACCAACAAAGATCGTTCGCACCTAGATCTCAAAGTTAATCTTGGATTAAAATTTTATTAAAAACTTATGTCATGAAACATAATTTAATTTGATTTTAAGTGCAACATGATTCAAAAATTCGTTATTATCCTAAAAAGTAATGTTGGTAATAATAGTGAATACATAAAGATCCCCACTGAAGCTACTATACATAAAGATTTTTTTTAAATGTAGTAAAAGCAGCGGACAACACGATCAGCATGTTTGTGTTCATACATCGCTGTAAAAATACAATGTCATAATGAATGCTGCAAAAATATTGTACATTTACATGTTTATTCTTTATAATACTTTCAGATATACGTTAGCTTTTTATTACACATAAATAACTTAAAGACTATTTTAATAGATATATCATCTGACTTTCTATAAAATCATTTTCTTATTATGTGTGATGTCAGCATTTGTATGTAAATAAGTTAATAAGATGTAACTATTAAAAAATTTCAATTAAAAATTTTTCACCTTAAAAATAGCAAAAAGTGCATTTTGGACGTGCTCAATCGTAATTATAACCTTTGCCGTGTATGCAATTTTTTTTAAGCCGCTACAAAAATATAAAAAAAACAAAATATCCTAAGTTATGAATCATCGAAGACAGTCAGAGTCATTCTGCAAAGTGACTAATTTTTAAAAAACATTTGATATTTCTTTAATAGAAATGAAACAAAAGAACGTAAGAAGATTGTTAAAAATCGAAAGTAAAGCTTTTCTTCCGATCATGAGATATGGCTATTAAGAATAACAAATTGAAAAAATTTTACTCCACACACAGCAAGAAACAGATTTTAGACATAAAGAGTCGTTATTACAAGCTCCATGACGTATAGAACTTCATTTTTTACAAGTCATTGAGATGAAATCAAACTAAACATTTGAAGCCCAAGATCATTAAAATTAATCAGAGGGTACACACATACACACACATACGCGCGCGCGCACACACACACACACACACACACACACACACACACACACACACACACACACACACACACACACACACACACACACAGCGAGAGAGAGAGAGAGCGAACGCTCGAGAGAGAGAAAGATCTATTTTAAATAGTTGATTTTTCTTCTTTCAAGAAAACTTCATTTTTTACTAGAGATCCACCGGCGCGCTTTGCGCGCTAGCTTATTTAAACATTATTAATCATAACTTTTTGAAATATTTAATAAAAAAATCAATTTTTAAAACTTAAAAATGTTTAATTAAATTTCAATTTTTTCACATTTGATGTTTGAATTTGCCGCTTGTAACTTATCAAAGCCAATCACTTGCATTACTTAGTCTACTCAACCAACTAATCACAGAAGGAATAAATCGATGACCATCTATTTTCATTAGTAGGACCTGTACAAAGCTTTCTCTATGAGAAAGCAAAAGTTAGAATAATGTGATGATAATATTTAATGGCCATGCATGCATGAACTGCAAAAATTTATCGTGTCTTTTAAATCGTTGGATATCACTTATTATTTGTCTTTTTTAAAAGTTCTTCTTATTTGATTTTTAAGACGTCCATTGAGGACGCGCGATGGGGGGGGTTAGCCAAACCAGACACAAAGGAACAAATGGGTTAGGGGGAGGGGGCAGTCATTTTTTTCAAAACGACCGGACGGTCCTATATGGATGGCCTCAAAAATAGTTTTAAAGTTCTGTGATGTAAATATTAACATTGTATGTTTTGTTATTTTGCTGTATTAGCATTAATTGACGGATTTATAGCCCTTAGGTTATACGTTAATTCACTAATATAATCTGAAATTATTACTAATATCACAAAGATAATTGCGCTGTTTTTATATTTCATGTCTAACAATTGTAACATGTCATAGCAGCTGCCTACATGAGCTTTTCGTTTGCTATCTAATTAGGATAAAAGATTAAAACTTATACAAACATTTAAATGAGGGGTTATGATTAAGAGGCATTGAAACCTGATCCTTCCGACGCCTTACAGGAGGACGCCCACTGTTCGCTAAGTTTGGATAAAGACCCATTTACTTCGTTAAGCTTCGACGATACCCCATAAAGTTCCATAATCTTGGATGAAAACCCGTACAGTTAGCTAATCTTGGACGAAGTATTAAAAAAAGACAAATGTTACTTTATGAAAGTGGCTCCACTTTTCTGGACCTTACTACTGCAGACAAAAGTTTTAAGTGCCTCAGACGCGTCGGATCTAAACTAATATGGAAATATATGTGAGCATTCTGATATCCACTATCGTCAATACGTTATGTACATGCTCTAAAGTTAAAATAATTTTAAAAAATTGTTTCAAATACGCAGTTAAGTATAATCAATGATAAATAAACAATATTAAATAGGATAAATAGGATTATAATGAACCTATACGTATGCCTAAGCAAAGAGAAGATCCATAAGCTGATGATCATATGTTACATCTTGACCGCACTTGATGTGTATGACGGTAGCCGTAGGGCTAGCCCGTAAGCTTTTTGATTCGAAAGCCTTGGTTCGAATCTCTTTGGTTTATTATTACTTTTTTTTTACATCAAATCTCTGTATTTAATTGTTTGGACATTAATTTTTTTAAATAAATAAAAATTACTTAACAAATATTTTTTACCAAAAAAAGTAATGATAATCAATTGTACGTCGTTGTAAAGCAGAAATATTTAATGCAAAATTCTAACTTTTTGGTTTATAAATATAATTAACATTTTTAACATTTGAGTAAACTTAAAGTATCTGTATATATTGTTCGCAAAAATTTACATCATAATATGTTCGACATATTTCTATCTTTTCTACTTAATTTGAATAAATATTCATATAAATGCAAGCTAACGTAAATAGTTTTCATTGTTTGTATCACATTTTTCAATAAATTTTTTCTTTTTTTTTTAATTTTCATACATGGCTGATTAAATTGTAATAATTTGCAATGATACTTAAAAGTAATAAGAATAGATTATATAACTTTCAATGACAAATCATCAAATAAATACGCTATTCAATTACTGATATAAGAAGAACATTTACGTATTATCTTTTGTTTTTAATTCAGTATGTTTTATCTTTACAATGGTTCTTTTTTTCGCTGATTCCATATACTGTCATTTTCAACACTTTCTTTGCCTTTTGTCTTTCCTTTTTCTTTCTGTTTAGTTGTACTATCGTTTTCTACATTTTCTTTGGCTTTTCTCTTCTTTTTTACAGAGCTTACTTGTTTTTTACTAGTTGTATTTGGTGTATTTGTGCGTGTAAATACTTTTTTTTTCTTAATTCGTACAGGTGTGACTTCTTCTGTAGTCATATAAGGTTCTTTTGTATCCGTAATAAGTTTAGAACGTTTCATTTTTTCTCGTGATCTTTATTTTTTAATATCTCCGTTTTTATTAATCTAACTACTAATAAGAAACATCAAAATTGTAAAAAAAAACGGATAATATCGTGTGTCAAAGTAAGCTTGTGTTCATCATATCAAAGAGCTGGAGAAGGAGTGAGCTTTTCATCTACATCTGTGATTTTAATCAAAGTTTCTGAGTTAATGCTATTCTTTTTAATCAATGACAGAGATGTTCTTTTAATAGTGAAATCAGATGAAACATGTTTCCTGTACTAACTGTTTTTCTTACTCTACTCATTTTAATATAATCTCGTAATAAATTAAAAAAAAAGTACGTTATTAAAAAAATTTTGAATAAAAATACCAAGATAGGATTGATAAATAGGACAATTATTTTGCTATTCTAATTTATGAATTAATTTGCTTATATGCAAAAGATCAAATAATATATAATAATTACTAATGAATCATTAATAAATTATATAATTATTACATTTTTCTTAATTACCTTGGGTTGCATTCATATGATTATTATTTATTTAAATTAAGTAGACAGGATAGAAATATGTAAAATAAATTATGATATTCATTATAGCGAACAACATGTACAGATACTTTAAGTTTACTTAAGTGTTAAAAAGGTAATGAATGTTTATAAACTAAGCAGTTAAACCTTGGCATTATATATTTCTGCTTTATAACGACATATAATTTATTATTATTGTTTTTTTTGGTAAAAAATATGTAAAAGTAAGTATTATTTATTTAAAAAGACCAATGTTCAAATAATTTATTACAGAGATGTAATGAAAAAAGAAAAATAATAATAATAAACTAAAGAGATTCGAACCGAGGCTTTCAAATCAAAACACTCACGTGCTAGCCCTACGGCTACCGGTGTATACACCGAGTACGGTCTAGATGTCACAGATTATCATCAGCTTATGGATCTTCTCTTTGTTTAGGCTTACGTATAGGTTTGTTATGATCCTATTTACCCTATTAAATAGTGCTTATACATAATTAATTTTACTGAATTGCGCTTAAATCATGATTTAAAATTATTTTTACTTAATAGCATATAATAACGTATTACCGACAGTGAATATCAGCATACTCATATATATATTTCCGTATTAGTTCCGATTCGATGTGATGGATGCGCTGAAAACTTTTATCTGTCTCACCCGACTAAACATTATAGTCCGGAAAACACGTGCCATTTTTTGCGATGGTGCGGCGCCCATGAGAGTTCCGTTTCTTTTTTAATACTTTATGATATCGATCTTTTTCCTAAGTGATCCGAGTACTCTTAAATTAACTAACGATGCTTGAGTCTGACTGCTGACAGTCCTGACATTCCCGACAGTCCTGAGTGTCTTGACTTGTACATACATAGCATGCTGTATATGCAGTGTATGCACGAGTATTACATACATGAAGTGAGTTCAGCTATCGACCCGGACCTCGTTTGGTTTGCTTGGAGCGCACCAAACGCACTGAACTGCATAGTTGAACATACTTATTTACAGCGAGTTCAAAGTGCACTCCTCAGTCTATGGATGGTAAAGTTAAGTGCGCACTTATTTAAGAACTTAACAGGTAGTTTGTTTTGAATAATCGTGATCTGTTTTTAAAACTTCAGTCCACTTATTTTTGGCTATTAATGTTTTCACTATAATATGTTAATTGTTGATTATTCAGCTAAGTAAAAAGTCTTAACGGTATTGTAATTAGCATGGATATAAATAAGTAAATACTTAAAAGTTCCTTTGTATTGCACTCTACGCAAGTACATACGAACTGATTTTACATGTCTTTTCTAAAGGTATAAGCTTATAGATTACATTCAAGCTGAAAAAAAGTATGTCTGAAATTAGTAAGGATCGTAACACTTACGATAGTAATGATGTATCAAGTGATAATCTGTCAGCTTATGACAACGACAATGAACTTAATAAAAGTGATTAAAGCGGCTAACGTGATAAAGGGGACAAAAATGTGGGATAAAATTCAAACAATGCAACAACTTCTGCAAGTGTAGTAAGGGTATTCTATAAGTAAATAAACGCTGATATCTCGAAGTGCTTGCGGTGTGATCAAATCATTAAAACTACAGACAGTTCAACGTCGGGATTGTGGCGGAATTTATGTAATAAACACAAATATATTTGTCCACCGACACCGTCATCGTCTACTGCAACTAATTAAGAAAATCCGAAGTATACGGCGAATAACAGTGACGAGGCCAAAAAAATTACGCAAATAAAGCTGTTATGCTTATAATAGGTTTTTTACCTTACAGTCATGTTAAACGAGAAGGTTTTATAACTTTTATGCAACATCCTAAGCTGAATTATAATGTACCAGCTCGATCAAATTTTTCGAGAAATGTGATTCCAAAAATTTATGATATCAATAAGAATAGGTCAATGAAAATATTCAAACACGAAATTGAACAGGGTAAATTTTTCTCCGTGATACGAAACATAATTAATTATGCGGCATTCGAAAGAAGTGCGAGATAAAACTCATTTAAATACCTGCTTGTGCATGTGCAACGTTAAATATCAGCAGCAAACTTTTACTACATACATCTCATTGAGGCTGCTGTCATAGTACAGATTGTACCTGACTGCAGGCTCGTGAGCCCTCTGGTAAGCGAACTGACTAGCCACTTGTCGATGCGCAATGTCTGATTAGTCAGATCAGTCTATCCACAACAGTATAGATACCTAATATATAGAGAATTTTAAACTCGTCTTCTAGGTGGGTGGAAGGGAAGCTGGGTAGCCAAAATGTATGGGAAAGTATGCTTACATATGCTTATGTTTGTACATATATCATCAAGCTAAGATCTTACGCTAAAATATGTCTCAAAAATTGCCATTCGTCGGGGTATGTCAAGAGTCGTCACCACGGTTTTCTGTAGCTTAGACAAGTCTTTCCATGTATTGAGTAAGCCTACATACAAGACCCCCAGTCAACGTGGCATTGCACATGTGTTGCCTTAAACATAGGTACACTAATTACATGGGGAGACTCGATTATACTACAGGAAAATTCTAACCACTCTCTACATGCTCAAAAGAAGGGCAACTTTTTAATTATCTTTTAGCCTAAAATGTTAGTCTGATTTTTGAAGCTATGCTTCTTATGGCATGCCTTGGCTTCGGCGCTGGGGGCTAATAAAGAAAAACCGTAACGCTGGCCGAAATTTAATAAATTCTGGCCAGCGAGATTCTGACAGGAATTTAATACAGGATCTTCTGACATAAGAAAACCTATGCTTGAGTGATCGGGTATTAAATTCTGGCCAGTGTGGTTCTGGCAGGAATTTAATACAGAACCTCCTGATACCAGAAAACCAATAATAATAAATAAATCCTTGTGAAAAAATCCAAAAGACATCCGAAATATTCTGTAGATGTTTACTCACTTGATACAATTATTGATTCTAAAATCAATAAACATAGTCTATTTTCAATTCATCATGTATACAGCTTTATTTAGATTTATTGTTGATAGTAAGGCCTTTATGTTGTACCCAAGCAAGATGTTGTGAATCTCTTATTAATCAAATAGGTTACTGACGGTCTGATTTCGTTGGTCTAGAATTACGTTTTTTTTTGCTTGTAAATTAAATTTTAAATGTGTTTGAAAACTTACCGTAACATTACATATCATAAAAAAATAATGAAATACACTCGAACAATTTACAGATTCATATAACGTAATGAATTAAATTATAAATAAAAAAAGTGTAACATTTGATTGAATTGCATACGTAAATGACAAAATTCAAAACACTATTCATAATACTTTATATCTCATGCAGAATTAATTACTACTAAAAATTGTACTTCCAAGTTTTGTCAGAAATATTTTGTAAATATAAAAATCTGTCTTTTCTTTTTGCCATTATACATTTCCTTATCAAAATGCGACTGTTAATATGTTAATTTTATGCAAATGTATCGTAATAATGATTATAAAAGAGAAAACAGTTCAAAAGGAGATGTTTAATTATGCCCTCCGAAAAGAAAATGAAGGGTTTTACTTTGTTTAAGTTGTTTTTAATTAAAATATTCATGTGGCTCATGTTATCACAAAAATCTGTCCAGAAATTATGCATTATATTTTTCTTTTTCTTTGTCATATAATAAAACAGTAACAATTATTTTTAACAATAATTGAAACAATTTTGGAATTCGTACAATTTTTTTTTTTACTCACACTAAATAGAAAAATATTTTTTATTTTGGATCCATAGATATAAGGTTTATATCTTTTCGTAGTACAAAAAGCATACGTTGAGGACTAGAGAATACAAATTTTATCTAATAATTTATAAATCTATATGTCCCGTAGAATCATCCTCTTGCACCAATAGATTATCCTTTTTAAATCATGAGTTTGATGAACTTACGTTAAATTTATAAAAATTTATTTAGCATGCCGTAGCACTACCTTAAACGTACTGCAGACATTTTCCAGGTGTTGTATGAATGAAAAAAAAACTATCAGAAATTAAATTAAAATATCCTAATGATTATACTTGTTTATTTTGTAAAAGTTGAAAATAATCTTTAGGTTTGTTAACTAAACCATCATCCCAAAAACTTCTTTAGTTTAACTTCAATTTAAGACGATATTTATACGTTTGGAATTAATAATAACAATAATTGTATTTTTAATGTTAATAAGTAGTATTCTAGATCAGCATATACATTTATATGCAATACAATAGTTGTTTCATTTGTGTTTATTTTTTTAGTAACGTTTTGTCAGGTAATATTTCCCGACATCATGTGCAATACTAGTTGTCTTTGTGATAAAAAGTATACAAAGAACAGCAACTGCTTGTAACTATACTAAGTAAAAGTACGATGGATACGATTGACGTAATTATACAGAGGATCAGAATTTATCACTGCATAACGTGTTAATAGTAATTGTTTGATAAAAATATGTATGTCAAGTACGTAATATGAAATATATTATCTACTTAATCTGATGCAGAAGATAGTTGGTCGAAGACATTTGATAATTCCAGAAAAGTATTTGTTATCGTATGCTTGGTAATTCTTCCATAATAGGCACTTTGAATCACCTTCAATATTTTATTTAGTAGTAGAGAGATCGTTAGAAAATATATTTAATTTAGGATTTTATAATTTATTGTAAAGTTTCTTAATTTATAACTCATGATGACCATCACAACGTTTTTGAATAACAAGACATTTGTTTCAGGAAAATGACTCTATAGTTTTACACCAAAAAATCGATGACAATTGGTACGAAGGAACTGCTAATGGAAAGACCGGATATTTTCCTGTGTCATACGTGCAAGTTATCATACCTCTGCAATGAATGGTAATGAAAGGTACTTACGATCTGTGCTTGGCCAGCGCCTTTTTGTTAAAGTGTAAATGTTGAAATAAAAAATGGTTTACTGTTAAACAGAAGTTTTTTCGTATCATAGTAGCTACTAATCTAATGTTTTATACATTAAGCATATTGAAAATGCTGCTAACGTGTATAAGCGCTTGATATTCTAAAGTTTATACTGAGATATTACACTAAGTAATTTACAGATAAATGCATCTACTGAGGTGGGAAGTTTTTCACGGTATATTTTATACGTTAAGCGCATCCATTGGAATCAATCCAGCAAGCAGAATGGCAAACAGTCGTAAAAGTATTATCTTTTGCATTACGGGTCGTTTATTTTCTGAAATGTATTTTATGACAAATTTTATATATTATGTCTTTAGTGACGCCCTACATATTTCAAAAAGTTCTTGTATATTATTACTTCCTGTACAAAATTACAATCAGAAATGTGAATTTTTCCTTGCCTTCCAAGCCTTAAAAACCTTTCTGAAATCAGAATTGTTTAATATAACCTTAAAATAGGAAGAAACAAGCGTTTTCTAGCATTGAAACTTGGTTAAAAAAATACAAGTCGACCTAAATATGAAATATGCAGATAAAACCTTGAAATATCAAAACATCTTGCTTATTTTGTTATTATAGACCATGAGCAGCAGTTTTGCATATGAAAAACTAAATATTTGATGCACAAACAAGCCTTATAGTCCTTTCTTTAGTTATAATTTGTAAGATAACCGTAAAATAAGTGAATATAGGCGTTTTCTGATATTATTACTTTGTGACAGGAATACTAGCAGATATCGTATTATATATTTTAGTTATAAATATTATCTGTAGCTTACAACAGTCCTTTAAATCTAGCCAAACTTAAAAGTGGCTGACATAACCTCGAAAATTTTGTAAATGTGCTGTTTTTGTTGATATTGTATTACCAATTTTTAAGATACATTTTAGCCAAAGCTTAAAACAGTCATAAAACGACTTAAATTCAAAATTAGCTAATATAACCTTAAGAAAATTTTTAAAATCGCTATCCTTGATATTTTAGTTTATGAAAAGCATTCCTGCAATTGCAGGACAAAAATCAAAAATTTTTTCATCATTTTTTGCTTTCCCTAGCCTTATTATCTTTTCTCAAGTAAGAATTCGCTGCGATATACCTAAAATAATTAAAGAAACAAATCAATCTTTCTGATTTAAGCTAGTAAAAAGTAGATTTTAATGAGGTTTTACCAACAATTTGAATTTTATTTATTAGTGGAAGTGTAAAGCAGCACGCTGAACTTACTGAAATTTAATATTCGCTGACAATCTTAAAATATTTGTAATATCGGCTCTTTTCCTTATTTTAACGTATCTACAGTATTTCTAACTATTTAAATATTATGTATCAGTGATAGCTTGGAACAGTCAACAAACTGCTTCTAAATTAATGATTCCTGAAAAATCTTTCAAGTAAATAAAATATGATCTTTCATTTCATCTTACGAACAGTTTTTATTGTAGACATAAAATAGGTAATTTATGTTCACACTCTTAAGAAGGTTCTATTCCACTATATGGCATTCAGGTTGTGATAAATATTTAAGGATATAGTTAAGATTTAATAACAACAAAGTACATTCCATACTAAAAAAAAATGATGTAAATATACAATAACAAACTTCAAAAAAGTTGAGAAAATGATAAGTTTCTCATTTGATTTCCCTTTTTCAAGGCTTGAATTATTCCTTAAAAGATTTCGAACAAAGTTATCAACGAAATTCTATAAAATATGCAATGTATAAAAAGTTAGGTACTATTGTACATACAAAGTCTTGTAAAACGTATATACAATAGTACCTAACTTTTTATACATTGCATATTTTATGGAATTTCTTCGATAACTTTGTTCGAAATATTTTAGGCAATAATTCACGCCTTAAAAAATGGAAAACGTATGAAAAACACAAAAGTTTCTCAACTTTTTTTTAATGTGTATTTATACTGAACAGTACCTGAATATGCAACATGGAAAATAAAAAAAAAAATTGTTGGACACAAACTATTCTTACATAGAATAGAATTTACTTTGATGTCCAATATTGAAAAATATTTGAATATTTGTTCCACATCCGCAGGAACGCTGCTGATGAGTTAAAATAACGAGAATAGCATATTTTATAAGTATTTTGAGGTCATGTCAGCCAATTTTTATTTTAAGTAGTTAAGTAGAACTGTTGGTAATCTCAGCTTATATGTAATAATATAGAACGTTTTTCAATATCAGCCAGTATTCCTGTCATTAAGTTTCAATATCTTAAAACGCTTATTCCCACTCATTTCAAGGTTATGTTAGCGAATTCTGATTCAAGAAAGCTTGATTAGGCTTGTTCGTGCATCAACTGAATATAAATATTCAAATATTTAGCTCTTTATCTGCATAAATGCTTTTTATAGGCTAAAATGATAAAAATAACATGTTTTTAATTATATTTGTGTGACTTTTATAAGCTTTAGCTAATATTTATAACTGATATGTGTCTAACAACACAAGTAATACTGTCAACAAGCTTCAATGTAAAAAATTTTATTTTAAATTATTTTAAGGTAATGTCAGCAAGTGTTGTATAAGGCTTGTACTAGTATATCCTTATGAATAAATACCTATATTATTGTTGCTACTGGGTTGTACAAATTTTTGAACTGTATAATAGCCTTACTCAATACGAAACTTGCCAAAATTTAGATATTCAAATTTTACGACCTAGAGCATACGGTACAGTTTTTTACTATAGTTTTCCTATATTCTGCAAATAAATACCTTTATTTTTCAAAAAATATCTCAACACCATTTTCCAGTTAGAAGCTAAAAATTGCTAAAAAAAGGCCCAAAAACGCACACTATGCGCTTTGTCCGACGTGCGTTTTATGCACATACCTCAATTTCAATCTTCAGTTGTAGAAAGCCTATATTTTATTTCTCCAACTTAAACAAAGTCCGTATTCAAAGACTATAACCAGACATTTAAATTAGTCATGTCATTTTTTAGATTAACGGCAGCCTTCAGATTAAAAAAATAATTAAAATATTGGAGTTTGATTCAAATTTCAAAAACGTCATTTTGATGAAAAAAAAACACCACTATCATGAATCGGAGGATCGAATTTATCTTAGTTATATTATTTATAATGCTTTTTTATTGCTTTTCAGAGAGTTGAAAATGATGGTTTTGGGTAAAAAATCCGTACATCCCCTTGCTGGTGCGCTATTAACAGACGCGCTTATATATGTCTAAGTTATGATGTATCATCATACATATATATCTATACCTTATCAGTTTGTTTTGGTTTTTTGCTTCATATATGTCGTAAGTGATTTAAAGTTCAGGCATTTAGCGAAACACCAGAAAATAGACAAATCAGGAGCCTTACACCATTTTTTTGTTTAATTGACTGATCAATTCAGGTATCTAGCTCAGAGTTCAGAACGGTTTTGTTATGTATATAAATGCCTTAAGCAGCTTTATTAATTTGCTAAATACACAAAATTTGTATAGTCAAAAAGTATCGGTACGAGAGCAGCGCAGTAGGCTGTGTCGTACCTTCTTCCGTTATACTTTCGGAGCTGCAAAAGCACCGTACTGCGGTGGTGTCGTAGCTGTAATAGCAGGGTATTCTGCACACTTGGCACTACGGTTGCCTCGTTGCAGAGTTCCAGCAGATCTGCCTGGTGCAATTGGTATACCGAAGCCTGATGCTTGAGCTACACGAGCAATCGGTAACGCCTATACCTTCACATGGGTCGAAGCTACGCCGATATTGTTTCAGAGTAGGCAGTTCTAAGAATGTCTTGTAGCGATTTGATTCTTCTGAAAACGCCTTTGACCTAATGTAAACAGTCTAATTGTATTTCTTGTATGTGAGCTGAGATTGTACTTTTACAAGTTTTGTTGCCGTTTCTATTGAACATTGCTGCTCTTGGTGGATGAGTTAGGAAGAATATCAGTTAACCATAATATTTTACAATGGTAAGTTAAGGCGTGAATCAGGATAACTTTGACTCAAAAACAGCATACAGGGAATTTTAGTTACGACTTTAGGAATACTTTTTTATGCTCTTTAGTGCAACCGAAAAACAGTTCATTAAACATCTACAACATCATTGTAAAGAGCAGAAATCATCAGCACAAAAAATTAAAATTTCTACAGACAAGTTTTGTGAGTCATCAATTGACTATTGTGCATCCTGATCCATTCTTATTGTAGATTGTGGAACATTGGATTTTTACTTAATACGTGGAACTATTTATGATATTAAAATTGCTCGTTTCATGTCGGAACCAGAGATGGTTTGAAAAAAGATTGGTTTTGTCAAGTGGATCTTTAAAAATCAGTAACTGTCATAATGACGACTAGAGATTTTGAACGAGAAAATTATACCTCTCCAAGGGTCCTTGAAATAGTCATTGTAATATAAATAACAGTATCAGAGATGTAATTGTGAGGCTACACGTTCACAGTTTTGTTCAAATAAATTCTCCTGCTGAAAATCATTATTAAACTGAGCATCAAGATGCCATCTATTTTTGACTTGTTCTAATAAACAACGTCAGCGTATTTAAATATTACAGTGTGATAATGCCGACTGAACTTGCAGAAATTTACATTCAATAGAATGTGTGCACATTTGTATAAAATTTTAATGAAACAATGTTTTTTGAAATGCTCACATTTAAAAAAGTTCAGCTCATTTAAGTGGTTACCAAAAAGTTGAATACGATTAATTGACTTATGGATAACTTCAGTTGTAGTTCAGTCCGTAGTGCGATGACTGCCTCCATATTTCGTTTTACTAGCTAAGCTGACCGGAACAGAAGCAAGGGTTAAGCCTATTGGGCGGGCTAAGCCCGCCACTCTGCGTGGCGCGAGCAGTGCTATGCATGACCGGACTAGGTCGTGTGCCAATAAGATACAACTTGTATCCCAAAGCTCCAATCTCTGACTGTCATATAAGTAGGCACAGCTACTACCTGTAATGGGTTGCTAGCCAAGACGAATTTTTTTCAGAGTACACATTTTGTGCGTGCAGCTAAGTACCGAAACTTTGCTAGAAATCCAGCTGAATGTTTGGATTAGTTAGTCAATTAGACGAAGATACGGTGTGGAGCGCTGAATCGCTTATTTGCCGAAGTTTTGCTCAAGGCCTAGGCATTCGATTGAGTGCTTCAATTTACTGATTTCCTATGGCACGGCATTTACATACTTTTTGTCCTATGACTAAGACTCTTGAGGTACATTGTAGGCTTTAAATGATATACTACGATTTTTAGGGCCATCAAAAACTCTGTCATATTTGCTATGTAATAAAGTTTTTATAAAGTAAGGTGTTTGAAAACTGTATGGACAGTTTTGAATTTGAAAATGATTAAGTCTACTCTATTCTCGTCACTATACAAAATCGAACTACCTTATTATTTAGTCAGCTTTGCTTTTGCGTATTCAAATAAATCAAATTATATTCATGACATTTGCTTTTGTTAACCGTATTATTATTTGTGCTTGTAATGAAACTTCAAACCATTTAAAGCACATTAGAAAAATTTGCTCTCGTATCACATTATTAGGGTAAAAAGTCAATTATTCCTTACGGCGGTGTGATTGCCCCCCAAGGCAAATCAGAAAAAAACAACACGCCAGAAATAATTATCGACTGTCTCACATGCGAAGAATTTAAAAGTAGTCTATCTCGTAGCCGCAGTCATGCTTTTACTTCTGTCCCTCCGTGCATCAGGCTAATTTGCTTAAGTGGAGAAGCAGCCGATAACAGCAGTTGGGCAAGCAGTTTTCTTCTTTAAGTATTGATCAGTCTGTTATAATGATGCACTTGATATAAAATTGATTTACAACCAGTTTAGGGCGAAGGGCTTCTAGTATCTGCTAACATTGTTGACTTGAGTGCAGCAAGGGTTGTTAATTAGCCGATGCCAAAAATCCATTATCAAGTATGATAAAATGAAAAAGTCGACCAAAGTGTCCTATTGATTTATCACTACTTAGACCTCCTTTCCAAAATTACAAATGTTAAGTGTATATTCGACAAAAATTCGCACAGCTAACAAATTTTTTTTTCAAGGACGATGATCAGGTTAAAAATTTGTGGTGTACACAGGCTGTATTGTACAAAGGTTATCATAACTTTGTATCATCTAAGTGTAAGAAAGAAAAAAACGTCAGGATAGATACATCCCTAAGTCACATTTTTATTCGCAGAGAGCATGCTTATTGCGTGACCGTACAGCTGGCTGTGTTAAGAGAACGCGAAAACTGTATAGGTACCTACAGGTTAGCTAAAAAATCGAGAGAGCACTCTGAAAGATGTAATTTTTTCCTTTCGTCTCGCAACGTACCGCACGATAGGAAGGAGACATTGACTTCTGATATAGCCGCGTTAGGAAAGAAGTCTAATTTTGAACCAGAGTGGGAAGAATAATTTTTTTTTTTTCATGTTTTGGTAGGGACCTATTTTTTTCTGTGATGTAAACTAAGACTGCTACAGAAATATTTTTTTCCCCTATAATACTGACTCAGTAGCGTTAAAGCTATTGAGAACCATAAAAAAATTGGAAACAGAGAGAAGAGAGAGAGAGAGAGAGGATAGAAAAGAATTCTGCTACGCAAGCACATGTACTATCGTATTTGCGTACATTGAGCAATACTGTATATTTGCTACATAAACAACTCGAGCTTTGGCTGACCTTAAAAGGTACCAGGCTTTTATCGGTTAATTTTATACATGCCTTCGGATAGTACAGATAAAAGTGTAAGCTATGGTTTGAAAAAGTAGCGTACTTGGATTTAGCTATCGATGCGAGAGTTCTTATTAATGCAATTATAGTTCATCCCAAACTTCCAATTATCATGCTCTTAGCACCCTTATGACTCACCAAGATAATATATGAAGCAATTGTCAAAGAAACTATGAACATAACTTTAAATGGATTGCAACTCATAAAGATATCCTTCCAAAATAAAGATAAGCTTCCAATTATCATGCTCTTAGCACCCTTATGACTAACCAAGATAATACATGAAGCAATTGTCAAAGAAACTATGAACATAACTTTAAATGGATTGCAACTCATAAAGATATCGAAATAATGGTTTTCACAGCGTTGTATGAACACATTTTTTTTTATTCTATACGAGTATATAAGCAAAGCTGATTAATAGGAAGACAAAGGCGCTCGTACTGCTACGTAACTCGACCTAAACCATCGTGTTTAAAACCAAAACTGTTTTCATGAATATTTGAATGTATTGTAATAGTACTTGTACTTACCAGATACATAATACAAAAATTATTTAAGGCTGAAATTAGGTGCTTTTATATATTTACATATACTTAGAAGCCATAAATCACTTTTGACCCTCGTGGTTATCAAGCATTTTAGGTAAGAGCTATACCGCGATCCAGGTATACTGATTCTTCATAACAATAAAAGCTTTCTTGAACTTAACATATAAAATCTCTATCATAAATAGAACCGCTGATTTCTCCCCGCTGATGACATACGCTACACCGCCTTAGTCTCATGACCCTTACACGTTTCTGAAACAAAATAATGATGCACGTATATGTGCCTAGTGCGCTGATAAAATGGTAATTTTTTAATAAGGCACTGCTTGGTTTGAATACCAAGAATAAAAATGATTTAAAATACCGCTAAGGATACGTAAACTGTATGGACATATAAACCATTAGATCTCAAACAACAAGCACAGTCTCAATGATAGTAACTTTTCAATTTCAACTTGCTCCTGCTGTTGTCTTCAGTGTTTCTGAACTTTTAGTTTCACTCGTTCATATAAAAACACGCTTTGTGATTATTCATTAAATTTTTTTCGAAATACAAAGCACGATGTACAAGATTATACTGATCGTCGTATCCAGATAACCAACATAGGACTAAAGGATTACCCATACAATTAACTCTTGGAAAGGGGCAAAGGTGTTTTCACATACATTTTAATGAATTTAACCCTGCCTGTACACCAACTAATTAGAAGTACATTTTGGCTCTGGACAAGGAAGAAAATCATGTTCTACAGGCAGCTTTTGATACATCCACCGCCATCAGCCTCAGTATTTGCTGTGAGAATGGAGACTGACAGCACCAGAGGTGGCGCTTTTTTCAAACGCTGGCTGGATAACGCGCGTATGTAAACACTTATATATATACGTATTATTGTGAATAAATTATGTTTTCGTCGTTATGGATGTTATAATAAGGACATGGTTGGCCCCAATCCACTAACTAAACAGTGTTTGACCCTCAAAAAGTATGCAGGGTTGTAAAATAAGCAGAATTACATGTTCAAAGAGAAAAACAAGTAGACTCAATGAGTGACATTTAGTATTTTGATACAGTGTCATTAGGATAAAAAGCATTAATAAGCAGCCTCAATTCGTTGAATTTTATACATTTGTTATTATTCCATTATAAATAAATAGATACGTGTACGTTGAATAAATGAAAAGCTGGGTGTTGAAAACATAACCCTTTTTTTTAATTTTTACTAGCTGAATTCTGCTTGTGTAGTGTATGTCATGCCAGTTGTACAAAGGCTACGAAGGAGTCCAAAAAATTTAAAATATGTCTTTGCGTTGATAGAGTATGTGGATTTATGTAGAATGTATCTATAACATCAGATTTATTTTGCAAGAGCAAGTAAAACCTTCAGATGTAGCTGGGTAAAGGGATACAGCTTTTCAAGACCTATGATAATTTTTTCTATAGTCTTCTATAAAGTCAAAACACTAATTCTGATAATTTGCTTGTCAAGCCTACTATAATCAGATATAATGTTTATGATATCAATTGTCCACAAACCAACATTTTAAAAGGTATTTTTTCTCAGGTCAATGTCTGATTATTTTTTCCACTTTTAATAAATGTTTTGGATGCACCTCATCTGAATCTATACAATAAATTAATGCTAAGAAATATTTAAATTATTTTGACTCCTCCGTAGCCTAAGTAGAACTGGTATGACATACTTTATAAGCGGAATTCAGATAGTAAAAATGAAAAAAATGTTACGTTTTCAAGTATCAGCTTTCCATTTATTTAACGTAAACGTATTTATTTATTTATATTTAAATAGTAATCACTACTTTAAATTCAACTTATTAAGGCTGATTATTAATGCTTATTATCCCTATGACACTAAATCAAATTAAGTAATGTTCACTGATGGATTAAATTTTTTTTTCGTTTTGTACATGCAACACTAGTATTTCTGTACTCTTTCTTACTTTTCAGAATCAAATACTATTTAGCAAGTGAATTTGGGCAAAACCTGTCTTTGTATTCAAAAATTAAAAAATTAAAACATCACTTAAAATGAAGAAAATAATATTTATTCACATTAATACATATACTGATACTTTTGACATACGTACTCTGTCCAACCAGTGTTGCAAAAAAGCGCTGCCCCTAGTGCTTCCTCTCGTCACTGTTATAGTGAATACATCTGATTTTTTGTATCTTGCGTGGCCTTACAACTTTTGCACGTACAAAGTCACTGTTACGATATCTAAAGTTGCTAAACTATTTGTGATAGAACGTCTTGTGATACAAAACTTCGCTATCAAAAACCTGTGTATCATTAATATGATTGGCTCTCACATATGCAATGGCAATAATAGTGATCGTGATTACTACATCAACGCAAATAAGTGTCAATAATGCATCTATGTTTGCATTAAAGCCATAAGCTTTGATTGTGTATTAATTGTTGCGCTTTCACTCCTTTTCTCATGACACTTCCGAATATAACATCCCCTGGGACCACACCTAAAGCATGTATCATCGTTTACTGACTGTTACGATGATTATAGATGTTGGTCAGTAGTAATAATTGTAAGATAATAATAACGAATTTATATTTTTGAAATGCCACGTACTGTACTTATTTCACTTCACATAAAATTGAAGTATTTTAAATATCCAAGCTTTAGTAAAACAAACTGTATGTATTAAGTCTAATAACATTAATTACAAGCTAAGTAGAATCATCAAATAGTCTCTATATTTCGTTAGTCTTACTTGTTATAATCTTTCCTTAGTCCACACAAAAGGACTTTTGACCATTATGTATTAGTCATTTTACAGCTGGTAAATTGCTGACACTGGCTGCCAGCGGTCCTCTTGGTATTTGGTCCTCTCTGATCATTACTCACTGTCTAGGCTATTTTGTGTTCTAGACCATCTTCATATGTCTAGGCCTTTGAGACGCCTGGATTTTCATGGTTACTTAAGGTTCTTCGGAACCTTCAGGTTGCTAAGTCGTCGTGCTGGGTTTCAAACAAGACGGAACAATATCGAAGCTAACAGTAAAGATTTACGCACAAGATCGGCCATAACTTTGCGAGAGACGTGAACCGAAGGTGTGCACAGAAGAATACTGAGAGGAGTTCGACAAGGCGATTGACGAGTGTCGACGACCCAGCGCACTTTTTATGTACGAGTATTTGTGACTGCAATAGCACTGATTTAAAGCTCTACATATAATTGTTGCTTACACATCTTACAAAGACATTGGACCATTGTGACGGGATGTCACAAAGTCATGAACAATATTTATTGGTTAAAAAGGACTAACGTGAAGGTGCAGGTAGTGGAACTGGTAATAGCAGACTGAAGTGCCCAAAATAGGAGCTATTATATAAGAACACACAAGAGCTGAGCTTTAGTTAACCTTGGAAAGGGTAATTTACACCTTAAGGCCTAGACAGTTTGAAAAATCAATGCTAATATTTTATTATTCTTATTCTTATGTCTTAATATAATTTATGACTAATCGTTATTTTATCCTTAATTTATTACAGACGTATATTTACAGAATAATAATAAAATCATCAATATTGCAGAAACAATCAAGCGATGTTTTTGGTCATTTTTGAAAAATTAAAAATCAAATATTAATATGCGTTCATGAGACGATAAAATTGTTCAAGCTTCCCTCTATTTTTGATGCCTATAAACATAGCAGTATGGGCTCTATGCTCTCTTTTTTTCAATTTTAGAATCTACAGTCTATCACAATCAACCTTTTTTGTTCCTTTCCTACATTTTCATATCCGAGCCTACAGCATTGATCTTTCAAATTCTTTGTTCAATTTTCCTTTTCCTAATATTTTTCTCCCTCCGCTTCTTCTTCTACTTCTTTGTGATATAAACAGAAGATTAAGTTGTCAATTAATATCCAGTTTTTCTTTATTTTTCAATTTATTATAGTCTTCCTGCCCCTTGTAAAATCATTTTTCATTTTGTAAAGTTAATTCTTCTTGGTTGCTATCTTTACAAGCCCAACAGTTTCCCCATCTCCTTCTTTTTCATATCGTACTCTAACTTTTTCGTCCCATGTGTAGGATTTTTATTGATTATGCCCCTTAACTGTTTCATCAAGCATACAAATGGTGACCTATCCATTTCTCAAATGCAAGAATAATTATTTTCTTCCCTTTAACTTTCATCTTTTTCTATGTTTATCCTTCTCCCCTTCATTTTTCATGATGTCCTAGTGTGTTTGCGTGTGAACAAAATATAATTTTTGTGAATCCGCCTTTTTTTCTGATTCTTTCCTTTTTTCATCTCCAAGTCTCTATCCCGGATGGGCAACCTGATTTTATAATGGAATCCATATAAAATGATCTTTAGTTTGAATTGTTTACTTCAGCTCTCTGGCTTTGACCCTAAACTGCGTTGACTACACTTTGCATTCTACCTGTTATTTTTCCCCGTGCCACAAAAAGTATTTTGTTAAAGATAATGCTACCAAAAACAGAAAGAGAAAGTAGTTAAATTTAAAGTCAAGGGCCATACTATTTAAGTATTTGTACAAAAACAAATGACGATGTTTCGACTGCACGTTAGGCAGTCCTTATCCAGTCTCTACAAAACATAAATGAAAAAATTAAAAATATGTAAATAATAAAACCATAATAAAATATTATAAATCATGACGTCTGGTGCATACAATTGTGATGGGCGGTAAATTAGAATAATCAAGCCAAAATGTAAAAACTTACAATTTTACTGAGAGTAACGTCAGATGTTAGATGTATCTATACTTAAAGCCATGTCAGCATTTTTTTAAAATTAAAAGCCAGTTAGGTACAATCTGAGACGGTACATGCACATGGAAAACATGTGAAAAGCGAGTAAAATCAACTAAGTATGTGTTATCAAACATTGTTTCAAACAATGTTTTAAATAATATTTAAAAACTGTGTTTATTTTGTGTGTCTTTAATGGTGTTAGTAGTGTCTATTCAGTAATATACATCACTTCTGAAGTTAAGCGTCTGGACAGTGAGTTTTCTTCATATAAAACTTTAACCGAATCGAAATAAAAAGTGTGTCTGCTTTCCTTTTTGTGCATATAATTCGCAGATAGATCCTTCATTTTTGTACAATCTCTTTTATGCTTATTAATTCGTGCTTGCGTTTTGCAAATTGACTGACTGACATAATCTCAACCACTACCACATACGTTACATATAAAAGTATATACAAAACATACTCTATCATCCGTTTCAATTTTATCGTTGCAGTAATTATTAAACAAATTTTCTTTACAAACTGATTCAAACACTACATCAGAATTATATTTGTTTAAATACGGTTTGAGAAACATTTTACAGCCCTTTACAACAGGTAATACTACTAACCTTTACGGTTCAAAAGTTGATTCGCTAGTGTTACTTACAAAATAGTATTTAATTTTTTTGATACGTAAACTTATATATTTTTAAATATAATCAATAGGGTAATTATCAACTTGTAATATTGTAAGTTTTTTATTCAAGTTTTTTTCATGAAAGCAAGAATGTGGAAGTTTAATAGCATGGTCAAACAATGAGTAAATTTTGCACACCTTTTATGAGACAGGTGAATGCAATAAAAAATTCAAATACATATAAGCATGCGTTGGTTTCAGAAACCAATCACTTATAATTCTTCTATTGTTATCCCAACGAATCGTGAAGTCCAAAAAATAGATTATGGTATATACCGGCTTCTGTAATGTGAATTGGACGCTCTTATCTACGTCATTGAAAAATAAATCTATTATGTTATTTCTATGCTCCATAGAAACACAAGCTTTTGCATTATCTGCATAAATTTTAAATATTTTATCGGAACTTAATAAATTGTCAACAAGAAGTGGATAATATCTATTTCAGCAAAAATAGAACTGCAAGGACTACCTATTGCAGACCCAAATTTTTGCATGAAAAATTTCTTAATACATATAAAGTTCAGATCATTTTGTAATCAAAATTTTTCGAATAATTAAGGCAAAGACAGAATCAAGATGGACGATAAAGTGTATTTCGTACATATTTTTATATGCAAGATAGGTGGTAGTGGTAGAGATTATGTAAGACAGTCAAGTTGCAAAACGCAAATATAAATCAATGAGCATAAAAAAGATTGTAAAAATATGAAAGAATTGTCTGCGAACTATATGCACAAAAAGAAGAGCGGACACACTTTTGATTTTGATTCAGTTAAAATTTTCGATCAAGAAAACTCACTGTACAGACGTTTAACGTCAGAAATGATGTATATTACTGAATAAACACTGCTAACACCATCAAAGACACACAAATTAAATACAGTTTTTAAATAATATATATACATAACATTGTTCAAAACAATCATTTATAGCACATACTTATTTGATTTAACTCGCTTTTGACAAGTTAACCATGCGCATATTCCTTCTCAGATTGTACTTAGCTCGCTTTGAATTGAAAAAAATGCTGACGTAGGGTCGAGTATGGATACATCTAACATCTGACGTTACTCTCAGCAAAACTGTAAGTTTTTAGATCTTTGCTTGATTATTGAAATTCATCGCCCATCACAATTGTATGCACCAGTCATCATGATATATAATATTTCTTAATATTTTTATTATTAATATTTCTATTTTTTTTTTTTTTATGTATTATAGAGACTGGATGAGGACTGCCTAACTTGCCGTTGAATCGTTGACACTTGTTTTGAAAGATATTTTTTGTGGATATACGTACTTCTAGATATTTATACTATAATAAAACTTTTTATTATACCCTTTTGAACTTATACCAATTTTTTTCTATCCCCTCTTTATTTCGAAAAATTGATGACTTTTTTTCATTTCTAGCCTATTTCTTATACAATATCTATATTAAGCGCTTGTTTTGTGTCTTCAGGATGCTTCGTGCATAACACAACGTCATCAGCGAATTTAAGACAGTAGAATTTCAGTTGAAATACTGTAACACCCCCTGTATTAAGCTTAATCGACTTATCGTCTTCATCATCTATAAATAAACTAAGAAGTACTGGGCTTAAGGCATTCAGTATATACCTGTTCGTATCTACCTTATTGTCTATCTTACTTTGAGAAAAATTTATAAATAATTATTAATACAGCGTTTTTTTTCGTTTAAATACGAGAATACCAGCTAAGCAGATGGTTTAAGCAATAAGTCAAGCTTTTTTTATGTGATCTGTTGGGAATCGAAAGAGAAAACTTACATTTTCGTGATCGAGAAATAGCAACTGAAGGGCCAATTACACGGAATGTAAAATTTCTCAAAAAGTTAGGCACTAAATAACCCCAAATTTGTACAGGATCTCTAAAATAAAGTTACTTATGCAGCTTTTTTCATAGTTTGTGTAAATATTAATTTTGAATAATACGTATTTATGAGCAACAGTCTTTACCTTACCAGTAACCTTGATTTTACTGATAACCAATTATACAGCTGTCTTTGGGTAAAATAAAGATAAAACCCAACTAGCTGGTACCGCAAGGAGTAGAATAACCCAAGACTTACTGTAATCTGTTGCAAATTTAAGGAGACTAGTTACATATTAGGTAATCTGTACCAGTTACTTCAGTACTGTGTCATGATTACAAGATATAACTTTTCTTTTTTAATTTGTAACGAATTAAAGTGAATCTTAGCTGAATTGACTCCTCAAAGTGCCAGCTTCCTAGGTCTTCTCTCTATTTTATCTAAAGGCAGTTTTATAATAGTTATAAGTAAAACTAAGGCTTCCGGTAAGGTAGAAACTGTTGCTGATGAATATTCATTTTTTAAACTTAAATTTACATTATAAGAAGATCTGCGTCTATTACTTTATTTGATAGACCCTGTACGAATTTGGACTCACTTATTGTATAATTTTTTCCTTAAAATTCTCAACGAATTACAACGAGTAATGGCTTGATTAATTTCTAAAAGAATTAGATCGGCTGGTCTACTCGTGTGTTAACGAAAAAACTGCTATATAAATTATTATTCTTAAATATTTCTTCAATTTAGGTATTCAGTAGGGTAGATATAAAAGGGTCTATAGTATACACCCTCAATTGGCACCATTGCTTTAACCCTTTTACTGTTTTAAATAAGTTTGTGAGCCCCTGGACCGTAATTACCAGATTATTTGTGTCTAAAAATATGTGATTATGCTTGTGATTATATATACACCTATGGATTAATAAATTCTCTTCAAAATTTAAACGATTGTTCTACCTATCTCTATTTCCTTTAATTTTACCCAGGATATTTCTTTCTTGATCATACCAAATACTAATTAAAAGCTCAGCAACAGTGTATTATTCAGTGCCCCCTTCCTTTAATTTATTTTCAAGTAAACTATTGAGGTGGATTGGTTCTGGGACAGTTTTCAAAAAAAATAAAAGCATCTGTCACTCACATATAAATAAAGCATGATGACGTTTTGAAATCTGTACACTTACAAGTCTTGATAAGTACTTGATCCAGACGTAGTTAAATCTGGGTGTGTCTGTATCGTTCATTACTTTATTTTCAACATCTTAATCCAAACAGTTAACTTGTATTTGTAGAAGATTCACGTGATTCTCTTTTTTACTATTTATCATATGGTATGGAAAACAGGGTCTCTTGCTCCGTTTCTTGAGTATGTATAAGTTGACTGAGACCTTGTTCTGATTTTCAAAGGCAGATATCTGCCTTGGCATTACTGGAGAATTGATGCCGTTAAATTCAATTCATTTACAAATTCCTAATATTTAAGGATTCGTTCAGCATGTACACTAACAGGATAAAAGGATGATAATACACTTTACTTAAAATATTGTCAAAGTTTCGTGCAGTAACAAAAGCCTTTTTATCACAAACATCTTTTAGTAGTGCTATATAAGAACTTCCATGCATAAAATTTTACTTCTTTGTTTTCACTATCAAATTCACTATTGATTGAGAGGACCACCCTGATTGATGCTCTTGGAATTCTTCAACGTGTGACTGAATTATTTGCAGCACATTAGTATTGAACCATTTTAACAAGTTAGTAGTCTGATGGATGGGTTGATTTTAAGCGTTAAAATGTATCGTTCATCATTTTTGAACCTAATAAAACGAGATTTAAGTATAGCATTGGCTTTCATAGCATCATAACTGAGCAAAACTTCCTGATTTCGCTATTTGACAACAGAATCAGCATCCGTAAAGAAGGATTTTATATCTAAATAACTAATGTTTGTGATTACTGCTATGTGAATGCGACACTTGAACGCTGACTGTATGTCGCTCTAAATTACTGATTGCTGTATGCTTTCTACATTTTTGAAATATTTTTGAAATGCATAAGTCGCTAATAAAGACTATGCATTTGGCATTTGGCTCAAGATATTGTAGTACCTTGGTTTTGCCCAAGACTTGAGTTCTGTGTAGTAATGATGATCCTAAGTGATTGTATGCTTTCCTCAGATAAATTATTCCACTTCTTATTGTCATTCTTCTTTGCAGTAGGAATACATCTTGCATTTCGCTGCAAAGTATGAGTCGTATTAACATAATTAGCTGTCCTTCTCACGTATCAATAACAGAAGAAAACAATAAAGAAAATAAGGTATGCCACGCATACATGTGCGAAAAGACGTAAAAGGTATGAGAATACGCGCTCAAATTAGTGGAAGGCATGCCTATACGTGCGAAAATGAGTAAAAGGCGTGCATACACGCCACACATTCTTTGGAAATATAGATGACCATTCTTACTGAAACAGCTTGTATCCTTGGAGCTTCCTCCACTGCTAAAAATCATCTTCAAGAGATATTTTTTTGCTTATGGCTACGTTTCAAGAGATCTTAAGAGCTTCTTAATTGGCATGAGCTTTCAAAGACTGCACTTGTAGACTGATTTGTGACAACTAAATGCTTTTCATCATGAAGCTCTTAATTTCACCTGGCAAATACATAGCAATATATATATATATATATATATATATCTTCCTATATTATATAGTTGTATGAACAAAAAAGAGTTCCAGCCCCCACCCGCTCCGCCCCACTCCCTCTCAGCCCCCCCTGGCTCCCCACGGCTCGCCCTCAAAACACGTACTTATTCCATTATTTAAACGTGATTTTTAACCCAATTTTTTTAGGGTAAGCTCCCCCCCGCTTCCCCTGCTACCACTCAGCTCCCCCTTCACATCCTCCTCACCTACCTCTTAGCATCCCCCATCACCTCATAACCTATTTCACAATACACACACACAAAACTTAATTATAAGTCCATGCACTTGGATTGATACTTGGTTTCATTTCGATTTCTCCCTTCAACATGTTCTAAGATTAGGAATATATTAACAAATGTACAATAATAACATGAGGGTAGAAAGAAAGTACCTCTCATTACCAAGATATTGATTCTATAATATTGAAAAATTTAGCAGTATCGATAGTTCCACCCATTCTCCATAGAAGTTAAAAATTAATAAACAATTAAAGCCATTTAATGCATTAAACAAACGTTCATTATATTTGTTTCACATTGTGGCATTTCATATGACGTCTTAAACTGTCAGATCTTTCAAAATCCTTACCACATTTTTTACAAATTTTTTTTCATTTTCTTCTTCACAAATTATTATATGTCTTAGATTAAGTTAATAAATGTCAAGTATAGAATGCAATAAAAATAACACACGTGATTATAATGTTGGAATGAATTAACGTTTCTTATTTTTATTGCATAATTTAAGATGTCTTTTCAAGTACTCTGCACTTAAGTAACCCTTACCACAATTTTAAATAGTAATATGTATACAAACGTAGGGGAAATAAAATTGACAAAGTAACAAATACAGCTTATCCTTATTATTATTCGTGATTATGCACCGAATATATATATACATATATATATATATATATATATACATAGAAAACAATGATGGTTATACTTCCTTTTTAAGAAGTAACAACAGCGAACCTAACAACCAACTATAGTTTATACTGCTCAAAACAAGCAAATGGGAGAAATTGACACTGACCGCAAAATCTCCCAAATGCTATTGGA
>JAPYYV010001087.1:0-26870 GCA_030522625.1 Copidosoma aretas
GCTTTGCCGCGCACAGTCTGCATCGATCCGACTGGAACCAAGGGTGATGATCTATCATCAAGTGCCTTTTGAATTTTCATCGATGCTTGAGCCGTTCAGTTTCGAACGACCGCTGCGGGTCTCGAAAACATTTTTCAAGCCGAGTGATCCAAGCGTCGGATTATACGCAGCTCGACCCAGAGAAGCATCTTCGCGTCACGGCACCTGTTGATTCCAAAATACTCGATCCGCACACACCCTCGCCATCTCGCCACCAGAGATCGACTCGGGCTACTGGCAAGAAATTAATACAAAAGACATACGCGTATCTCTCTCTCTTTCTGACCACACAAACGAGCCCGTTTCCACCCAACTTCCCCACAATGGGACAAACTGCACTCTCTCTCTCTCTCTCTCGTTCGCTGAACAAGTAAATCCCAACTTCCAAGGGACCACTGCACTGTTATACCGTATACGCGTGTGTCGCCGGCACCGTAATGTATTCATTGGCTGGGCATTGTCCGTTGCAGCCCCCGAGCAGCAGCTTCCAAGGGAAGAGGAGACAGCGCCCACCGGTGGGCCAGATCATCGCGACGGACCACGAGCGCGCACGGGTGCATGTGCACCGCTGCATGAAGCGGAATGCCCGGGTCGTCGCCTCCGGATATAATATACGAATCACGAGAAAGGCAGAGCGTGGACGCGCGTCTCCCCGTCCCTCGTGGTCGATGATTTTGCTGTATACACGCATCGAGATGGTAATATATCATATTATACGTGCACAAGTATGGCAAAGTATACGGGAGGAGTGCGTGTGCATCGGGGATGGGTTGATCGGGGAACCGAGCGATTTGGCCCGCAGGTATTACACACGGGGTGCGTAGCGGCCGTAGGTACATTATTCGTGGGCTTGGGTTACTAGGGGGGGGGGGGGGGGGGCGGGGGGGGGGTGGGGGGGGGGTGGGGGGGTGGGGGGGGGGGGGGGGGGGGGGGCCCGGGGGGGGCAGAACTGCAGAGTCGCCGAGTTGCGGTATTAGTTTCAGAATGCGCGCTCCTATCGGGATGTGCAGTGTATGCCGCGACGGCCGATCGCCCGATGGGACTCTCTTTACCAGCCCCTCTCTACCTCTATTACTGGATTACTCAGCTGAATTCGGGACTGTAAGCAAAAGCAGGGCTCCAACTTGGGTGTGTGGTATGCTGGTTTTGGGGGCGGTGGGTTTTTTTTTGAGCAATTATCCAGCGACCGGTTTGTTTCAAAAGAAAATATATAAGTGAACGCTCTCCGACGGACGTTTCCGCGTGGGTTCGAGAATTCGTGGAACGTCGGTTAATTGAATTTCCATGATGGTTTCTGGCTGAGTGATTCGACGGTCGGCCGAAAGAACGTGGACTTTCGTTTTTCACTCATCCACGGGGCCTTTTGACATTCGAATAAAATTATACAAGTTAAAATTTTGCTAGTTGTATAGCGCCCGACTTAAATATAGAGCGAATACGTCACAGGTAAAGTATAAATGTAGATACGTTGAATGTATCTAATGATGAGTATTTATAAATAAATAAATTATAAAATAATTGAAATTCCTGCAGTGTAGCAAAAACAATCTCTCAGCGAACGCATGAGCGACCAAATCATGTGCCCCCTTATACCAATATATTCCTATTGTAACACGAGAAAACAAAAAAGGCCCGCAATTAGCACCAGTTGATCGAGTTACGAACTCGCGAGCGCGTCAACTCCCCGCAGCATAATCAGAGCCCCGTTCGCACTCCCCCCCACCCACTATTACGAAGTCGCACGAATCCAATTAATGATTGTCATCGTCCGGATTTTCAATCGCGTCCCTGCAAGTGCAGCGCGCGAAAGCCCGTCCAAATAGCCAAATGCTTCTCCCTACAAAGCGAGAATTACAATACCTTCGGTGTCAAATAAAAAGACGCTGCGCGCGAGAGGAAAGCGCAACTGAGACGTATATTATGCATACACCTGCACACAGCATACGTTGCGTCGGCCCCCGGAGGAAGCGGAAAGATCCGCACGCGAGCAAGATGTGCGCGCGTGTGCAACGTGTACTATGAAAAAAAAAAAAAAAAACAAAAAAAAAAAAAAAAAAAAAAAAAAAAAAAAACCCAGTAAAGATATAGCGTTATCTGTAACTCGCTCCGTTCCCTGCACATTATACAGTACACAGGCAGTGCGAGCATGGAACTGCGAGTGACGGTCTTCTCTTCCCAGCTTCGTTCGTTCATTCATTCTTTACGTTTGGCCTCGTTCTTCTTTTCGTTTTTTTTTCTCTCCTTTTTTCCATGCTCCCCTCGTGCCACTGTCGGGGCAGCATATATTTTATTCTTCCCTCCCAGGCATTCATACGTTATAATTACCCAGTACTCCTTGGCTTTTTTTCCTTCAAAATCATTAGCATATTCGTTCTTACGCGCACAAAATATCCCGTGCCCCACGATGGATCTATATACAGGTGCGCGAATGAAACCACGACTCTCCGAGCAGAGCACATGACGAATCTCCAGCTCGTGAAAACGGTAATCGAGCGCGTTCTCGGCTCTATTTATCTCTCTCTCTCCCTGCGCGTATAATGTACTTGCTTCACAGACGCGGCTTTTTACCCCGCACTTGGCGCCGGATTCAGCTGGCCCGAACTGTTTCGCGGAGGCTGCAAAAATGAACGACGCAAGCAGCTGCAGAGAGATGGGGTGTTTTAATACAATAGGAGTTCCGTGTGCGTGTACAAGCTTTGAAATTCAAATGCGCGGAAGTTTTCTCGCGAACGAGCGTAATCCCGCCTCTTTTTACCCCTTTCGCGCCTTTCGAAAATATTATAACCGAGCGTGAATATAATCGCATTGAGGTTGAACGTATATCTATGTACGGGATACGTCAGAAGCCCCAGAGTACGTGGCGCCAAGGGAGTTTCGGTGAGCCCGGTTTTTTTACGCTACTTATTGCTCAACGATTCTTTTTGCACAATTAATTTTTTATCTGCCTTGAATTGCAGGAGCGTGGTTTGTTATGCAAACAAATGTCGAATAAAAATTTCAAGCTGGACAATTAATGTACATAATATCAGTACAGCCTCTGGACGTTGGATTATTACTTTTGTAGGTGAAATTTATGTTATTTGCGTCAATAAAATGCCATCCCATTGACATAATCAAATGGGTAAACTAATGAATAAAAAGAAAAACATAATGCATAATAATCATGGGAACATAAACTTTGTCAGCATTAAAATTATGCAAAAAATTAATCTCAATATTTTAACAATCTCCGTGAATTCAAGGCCAAATCAACAAAAATTAGTGTTGAAATAAAAAAAATCCTTCGAGCCGGATTTGAACCAGCGACCTATGGATTTCTGACTTCATTTGAACCAACTACAGTCCACCGCTCTACCAACTGAGCTATCGAAGGAGATATTCTGCCGCATCGTTTTGCTCGCACATAAACCGGTTTGCCTCTTCGGCCTCGTATATCACCATCTCATCCAACCATAAATCTTATATATTTTATGCACAGAATGCGTATTCGCTTGTGCATGTAATCCGCTTAACTGACTCAAGGTTGCATTCAAGGTTTCAGTCGCTGTACCTATTGTGCCTATGAGTTTTTTTTTTTTTTTTTTTTCTATAAATAGATTACAATCGCTTGCGTCATTCAACGCCGAGGCTTTTCACCCTTTCATAAAACGTGACACAATCATCAACAATCACAGAAACGAGTGTATTTACTGTAATAAATTGTTGTTACACTAGTTTGACAAGCTGATATTAGAAGCTTTGTAGGTTAGAGTTGTACTACTGCTAACACCCACTCGAGAGCCTTATCAGATCACGTAAATAGAGTAAGTAGTATCAACAATCAAAACACTGGCAATCCGCCCCTAGTTTGCGACTCGGAACACAATGCACTTTCGGGACCCATAGTAGCTGTTTTACCGTGACAATGAAAAGTACGCGCACCAAACGACCTTGAAACTTCCTCATAGAAATCCTACAGGAAGCTCATGTACAGGCGTAAGTGTTTGTAAACGCACAAGAGCAAGAACAATAACATGTACAAATGACAGCTTCTCATAACCTCAAAAGCTCCAAAACAAAAGAGTCGATTGAAAACAAACTCACCTCGGTGCTCGCCACCCAGTAGTCGACACGCCGCGCAGCTCGACCCGGTCGCTGGACCCGTCAAATCCTCGCACTGTCAGCGATGACTCCGTGAACTGGATCACGTACAACACTGCGATAAATCACCACCATCGCCACGATTGCTATTTACACAAGCGAATTAAAAAATTCCGTTTTGTGTTGTTGTGCCTGTTGCGGACGAGCGCAACACTATGACTATAACATCAAATTGCAATTATTGCAGACGACTTGCCACACGGTGAGTGTACGGCCCGGATTAGCCACCTGGCGAGTGATTGTGTGACTAAAACTTTGTTTGTGAAATCATCAGCGCCCATCAGCTGTCGATAAACTGCTCGATTCCGTCTGCTAACAAAACAAAACAACTGTAGAATTGGGTGTCTTATCTTGCGTAAATTTAATCATCGTATATAAATTGTACTTTCTTTGTTTTTTTTTTTTTTTTTTTTTTTCAAACGTTACTCAACTAAATTAATAGTTAATTAGTGAAAATAAAAAATTAAACAAATCGACAACATCTCATCGTACAATGTACATACTTACCCACTGCAGATGGCGCTGAGAGCGATCACCTGAATTTCAGCGCGGGAATCGCGTGCCGCACGCCAGAAAAAAAAAACAGTAACAAGCCGGCTCTCCCACCACAACGTTGACTTGGTTCGCTCAGTTCGCTGCAATAAAGTTTCGCGAAAGAGCGAAAAGGAAAGAAGGAAATAAAATAATCCTTTCGCATCAGTGTTGCGCGTTGCGCCGATCCGTACGGTACCGTGGACTACAGATCACTTCTGCTCGTGCTTGTGGCCCTTCCGTCCTCTCCACAAGTGAGCATTATATCTATATCCGCGTGAACAATTACCGTGTCAAAGCCCCCGTCTTTACTCGACAGTCGAGTTTCCATCCGTGCTTCAGTAAATATAAATAGTTTGGAAAAAACAAACAACAAAGTACACTACGGCAAGTTAGTCCTGCGCGCGTGTTGCTCTCGTGCGCAGCGCGACAGCAGCCGCCGCGGCGGCTGCGGCGCCGGTGCGACACGACGACGACGCTCTGGGGGGGACATCCGAGCGTGAAATGGCGGAGCAGCCCGAGGCTCAGCCATCCCAACAAACGCAGCAGCTACTTCATGTCCAGCCATCCTCACCGGGGCAGCATCACCAACAGCAGCAGTTATCACCGTCGTCTGAAGAGGTGGCGGCGACGACGGCGACGACGACGACGACGACGGCGTCTAGTGGACAACTGTCCGAGACCAACTCTATAACCAACGTCACTGCTACCACCACTACCACCACCACCTCAAACGCCACCAGTGCTAGTGATAGTAGTACGACGAGTAGTGCTGGTGCAATAACAATCGCCGGCAGCATCATCAGTACTACGGCAGCGGGGGCGATGGTATCGAACGGGGTTGGAAGTACTGGCAGCGGAGGAGGCGGTGGTAAGGGCTCGGGCGACGACGAGGAGATGCCACTCGACATCGGCGAGCACTACCTCGTGCGCAGATCCGACGACTCTTGGCGTGAGTCACGCAATTTGTTAATATGGTCTTTATTGGTGATTGGTTTTTGGTGCAATCCCTGCTGGCATGCTTTATATTATCTATCCTATGCAATGCAGGCGTGGTGCGGTGTGTCGTTGCATGAAGCGCGCGCAAGCATAATACAACGGGCTGCCAGTGCCAGCGGCCGGCCAGAGTGTGGGTCTATGTGGGTGTGCATGCAGGGACAACACAATTGTATTTATCCCCACTTTTTTATGAGATATATATATATATATATATATATATATTTATTTATTATCCCCACCTGCGGATCTGCCTGCTCTCTCATAGTCTCATATCTATCTATATATAGCTTTTGCGTTTAGTGTTTTTTAACTGTCACTCTCTTGTGGGTGTGTGTGCGCGCGCGCGTTAGTGATTTTTGCATTGCACAATTTGCACTTTCTTCTTTTTGTAGTCATTATCTTGTGTGCGTATGCTTGCATCTTTAAAAAGCTCTATTATCTGGGTCATTGTTTGAAAGATCAGCTGCTTCAATTTCTCGAACTTGTTCTGTAATATTTACTTTATTGTTCGGGGCTATCATGATTTACTTTTTTTTTAGCATATTAAGTCTTCTGTCATTGCTATTTACTACTGTAGACTGTACTTATTTAGTGCAATAGCAGTTTTTTTTTTTTAAGCTAACTTTTGTGCTACCTATCGCACAAACAGTTTTATTTTAAAGTAAGAATACTAGTATTCATTAACAACGGCGAAGTAACGATGCGCAAAATGCTTCAAACTAAATAAAAATTCAGGTATTTATCTATATGAGCAATAACCCCATTGCAATTTCACTAAAAACGAGTGATATTTGAATGACTTGGCAGAATCGATAGATTTGCTTATTTAAGCTTATGTTTACCAATTATGTAATTTTGCATCCAGTTATGATTTTGTCACTTTTGTTGTTGTAATGTTTTATGGTTTGACATTTCTTCTATTTGTCATAATCACTTGTAATTTTGACAAGAACCTTTTAAGATGGATGTTTTGTGTTTTTATTTGTTATCAGATCCAGCTGAAGTCATCCAAACGCGCTTCAACGAAATTGAAAACCACTATGAATATTATGTTCACTACGAAGGTTATAACAGAAGGTTAGATGAGTGGGTTCCTAGAGACAGAATAATGAACAGTAGGTTTGACATGAGTGATCGCTCTTGGAAAAACGGTGATAAAAATCCATCCATGGATTTGTTAGCTGATTCCACAGATAGAAAAATCACCAGAAATCAAAAAAGAAGGCATGATGAAATCAATCATGTGCAAAAAGTATTTATCAATAAATAGTTTCAACTGTATTATTTTTTTTACACGAATATGTACGTATAAATGATCAATACTTATGATTTAGACTTATGCTGAAATGGATCCCACTACTGCGGCTCTAGAAAAAGAGCATGAAGCTATTACAAAAGTCAAGTATATCGATAAAATACAAATAGGTAGACATTCTTAAATAGGCACTGTTTATACACAAGTAAAAAAGTAATAATGGTAATGCTAATTTTTTAACTGTCTTAGGTAAATATGAAATTGATACGTGGTATTTCAGTCCGTACCCAGAAGAATATGGAAAGCAGCCAAAATTATGGATATGCGAGTATTGCCTCAAATACATGAGATTAGAAAAGACTTACAGATATCACATGGTACGTTTTTATTTGTGAATGACATAACTTTTTACTCAAATTGTTTACCATCAAGTGATTTTAATCATTCTTTTTAGAGTGAATGCACTCACAGACAGCCTGTTGGAAAAGAAATTTATAGGAAAGGAACGCTCAGCATTTGGGAAGTTGATGGCAAAGAGCACAAAATTTACTGTCAAAACCTTTGTCTACTAGCAAAATTATTTCTAGACCACAAAACACTGTACTTCGATGTAGATCCGTTCCTTTTTTATATTTTATGTGAAGTTGATAAACATGGTGCCCATTTAGTGGGTTATTTTTCAAAAGTAAATAAATCATGACCAAATAAAATATTTTATGGTACATTGAAACACAGATAAAAATTAATTTTAATGTTTTAGGAAAAAGAGTCGCCTGATGGCAATAATGTAGCATGTATCTTGACTTTACCACCGTTCCAAAGACAAGGGTACGGAAAACTTTTGATTGCCTTCAGTTATGAGCTCAGTAGGATAGAAAAAACTGTTGGGAGCCCAGAAAAACCTTTAAGTGATTTAGGGAAGCTGTCTTATAGAAGTTATTGGAGTTGGATTCTCTTGGAAATCCTCAGAGATTTCAGAGGAACACTCAGCATCAAAGATCTGAGGTACTGGAAACAATTTTTCTAGAACTATGTGCTGTCTTGATTTATTCCTCGTATTTGTCTTTTTAACACTTCATTTTCTTGTACATGAAATGGTTTTTTGCCAGCTAACTAAAACGTGCCCCTTAGACAACTGAGCTGCGACGGCTCTCGTGTTATCTTAATTTTTATCTTATGTTTAAGGACTGTACAACTATAATTGTCATTTTTTTTCCAGTATGATGACTAGCATTTCTCAAACCGATATTATCTCCACCTTACAAAGTATGAACATGGTGAAATATTGGAAGGGACAGCATGTGATCTGCGTGACACCGAAATTAGTTGAAGAGCATATCAAGAGTAGCCAATATAAAAAGCCTAGATTAACAGTAGACAGTTCAGCTCTGAGATGGGGTGCACCTCCACGAAAAAATGTTAAGCCGAGCAAAAAGTGAAGATTTTATACCCCACAATCAAAGCTGTATCCTATTTATAAAGTCTATAAAACTGTTCCTCGCGAGCTTAACATCATGAATGGTTAATGCTATTGCGATTTAATTTGTAAAGTGTAAAGTTTTAAAATTAAAAATAAGCTGCTCGATAATTGTACAATAACTTTGGCCTCAAAGCCGATCATTAAGCGTGATCAGTATTAGCCGCATTACTAGTGATTTTCTCATGCAAAGAAACGAAGCAAGTTAATCGCTTCTTTTTTTTAACCGAAAGATTCATTTTTTGTACCGTGTAATCCGTTTTGATTTTCTTACGATTAATTATGGTTGTAAATTTTGTTACATACATAGTAATTGTTAATTTATAATTTAATGAAATACATTTTTAAGGACTGTAAATAAAAAATCATTTTTAGAGTTCACACTACTCTCATAGTTTTGAGGAAGATTTATGAGCATCTTTAGCCAACTCGACAGCATATTTGGAAGTGCCCGGCGCTGTACATATTCCGTAACCTCCATGTCCATAATTGTGAATAACCTTTTTATTTATTTTTTTTTTTTTAATAAAAAAAATGAAAAATATTAAAGTAACTATTTTGTACGTCTCTATTGTTTGTCGTATTATCAGCGTAGTAGTGAAAAAATTATAATCCTCAACAATCTTGGGATTACAATAAATTAATGTACGTCTTGAAGAGCACTTTCAATTTCTAAATTAATGCTCTATGTAGAGGTACGACGTACAGCTAATTTATTTCATAACTCACCAAAGCAATATGCAGTCCGTCTGTAATTCGTTCAGCCTCGACTCGTACTCCACCTTCTCTGTGAGGTCGTAAGCCAGTCTTATGTTCAATGAATTCAGCTTGAACTAGAGCCGGAACTAATTTTTCGCAACGATCGCGAATCGCCGCAGCCTGATAGGGGCATGGCACAAGATCCGAGCATTCAAAGTCACGGACTCCTCCTAAGGTCGTTGTACCGTCTGTGCCAGGTATAATGTAGGTATTTAGTTCTCCATAAAAAAACGTCTTCAGCCAGGGTGCTCGAACCTTTTTGTTAATTTTCATTTTAAATTCACATCGACATTCATTTTTGCCTGACAAAGTAAAGATTACCTTAATGACTTGCCCTTTGATGGGAACCAATTTTCTATCTCGACACAGAGATTGTGATCCAAGCCCAGTACAGTTTAAGATAAGGTCATAATCTTTAACCAGTTCTTTCAAAGAATTCACCGAATATGTTTTCAAGATAGCCCCAGATTCGATCAATCTGCATTAATTTTAATAATTTAATATTCTTACGATAACGACATTAAGTAACTCAAAACATAACTGGCATACTTGTTCCTTGCCCATGGCAAATATTGATTGGGCTGAGTCAACAGGGTTGACAAAAACGATCCGTATTTCCAATTGCCGCCGACCAGTTTGATTTCACTTTGAGTAACGGGTCGATAAATTGGAACTAAACTCTCCATCAGTTCACTCTAGAATTTTAATGCCGTTATATTTGAACTAAAAGCTGAAAATTATGATAATTTTTTTATTTTGCAACCTTAACACTCTCAGGAGCAGTGTTTGCAAAAATATATCCAGAAATACTGGTAACACCAGCTTTCGAAGCTTCTCTCGATCTGCTTATCGCCTCGTAAAAATCGTACGAGTCTCTAATCCATCTTCTACATGCGAAAATTCAATCATACATTGTTAATCAATTGATAAGCCGCTATAAAACTTTCCTTTATCTTTTGTAGCTTTCCTCTAAAGATACAAGTTTACCAAGTTATGTAAAATTGTAAATCATAAAAATAAATAAATTAAATATTAAATTCATACCTGTATACTAATCAAAATATTCACGAAAAAACAAGAAAATTAAATAAAAAAGAACCTCGTGATGTTGTCAGTGGGCCCAGAAAAAGAGGAGCTGACGCGAAAGATACCTGCAGCTACATGGCTCGTCGTTTGCTCGAAGCTCTCGGCGATGACTTCGAGGTGGTGATTACCTAACTCCCGCAGATGCAGAGCCGTCGTCAGGCCAATGCAACCTCCGCCCAGCACCGCAATTTTCATTTTTTTCTTTGACGAGTAGATATTTAAATTTAAATTCAATTACGATTACAACTGTTTCATGCTCCTGATATGAGAGTTGTTTCTGAACGTCGCACTGTGCTGTTCTGTCATCTTAGTAGATGGAATTGGTATTATCTAATAATCTTACTTGAGTTGTTGCAGATGGTTCCGCAGTTTGCTTACATCAACGACTGACTGAAATTTTCTTGACACAAGAAAGGAAAAGAATGAAAAAAATATTTATAAACTAAAAGTCGGGACCGACTTTATTATTATCATTATTTACACAGTATACACTTGTATTAAGCGTTATTTCGCTCAATACGGTTATCAATCAATTACTAAAATTGTATTATTCTGAAGAAATTTAATTAATAGTTTCCTTATATAATCAAACCACGAATAGAGAATTAACAGTAAATGACAAACAGAATACAAGAGGCTCGATGATTAAATACTCCATTTGGATGTAGTGTCAACAAAAAAAAAAAAAAAAAAAAAAAAAAAGACAAATATCTCATCACACAGCCATGCATAAACAACTTCACCATTTTTTTAAGCATACGATTTATCGTATTGTCTTGGTTAAATGGATATGGTGACTATTTACATGAAGTCATTTGTGTACAACATAAATTATATTGACTATCGGTATGAAACCAATACTTTTCGGTTTTCTTGCCTCACACAAGTTTCAATGAGCAGAAATAAACATGAAGCAAAACAAAATCATTTTATAAATTCTATTATGTTGCATGATTACTTTACTTGGTGAAGAAAAAAAATGATAACTTTCATAGTTCAAGTGATTCCCGTATTATAATTTCTGGAAATAAGATAAGAAAAAAGATCACGCGCATAAAATATTCGCAAAAAAAATATCAACATCTAAAATATTGATCGTTCACGCCTTACTAAAATCCATACGATCTTTTAAAAGCAAGAACCACAAACTCAATTAGTATGAGGATTCAGTTTGTTCGAGCATGCCTTAATAATCATTAAGTTATCTTTTCAACTAAATAACAAAATTATCAATAAAAAAATTCATTTTCTAGTTAATAAAGTCTCTCTGTGGCTAACTACAGCCATAAACAAATCGCAGAATTACAAAAAGAATTTCATCCATGGTCATTTTTGACACAGCTATACATTGCAATAGCACAACACTCGATAAAAGTCGACTCGTTTGATGCAATCCGCACGTACAAAACTTATAGCTACCGAATCACATGTACACGCAAGATGACTTTTATCAGTCAGAATAAGAATGTGCGTATCCCTGGAGTTCTTTGACAATAGAATAAATAAAGCCCTAGGCCTTGCTGCACGGCTGTATGGAATAGTTAAGTGGCGGAGGCGGCACGAGTAGAGGCAGTGGCGTCGGAGGAGCCTGGGTCGGTGGCAGTGTCGACACAACGCTTGGACTTGTAACAGTCGAGGCTGTCGAGGTGGACGATTTCGCGCTGTTAGTCGACGATGGTACGACTGAGTTTCCATAAACTTGCAAATAGCTCGGCCAAAGATGAGGAGGTGGTGGCGAGCCTGGAGGTGGCGGAGGTGGCGAGCGATCGTCTTCGTCAGAGTCCTCGAGCATCGCCGACAATGGCGAGACTTTTGGCTTCTTCAGTTTGATAATCTTCACCTTTGGATGAAATAAATCGATTAATATAAATTTTAATCAATGCCATGCTGCACCATGTATAGTTAAAAATTCTTACCTTTATCTTCTTCTTTACTTTTGGTGGCTTTTTCTGCTTTTTCTTTAATTTTTTCACCCTCAGTTTTTTAGAAATATCGAGCGTTATATCATCTTTAGGTATAGTTACCACTGGTGGCGGGGGAGAAGGCATGTCGCCTTCATTACCGCTGGGATCCGTGCCTTCACCTGGTCTTATGCCATCAGCGAATTGCACTGATTTTTTAATCTTCGTCTTCTCGAAAACTTTTAGAGCAGCTGATATCAGCTGCAACTCATCAATCTTATCCGAATCGTCTTCTTTTTTTATTTCCACATCTTCTAATTCATTCAATATCCCATTAGTCATGGAAATATTTCTGAAAGTACACAGTACAAAAGATAAAATACTTGAGAAAACAAAGTTTAATTTTTGGTCTTAATTACCCGAATCCTGGAAGTATCAGAATGCCTTTCGCAGGCGGTGGTAGAATCGTAGCTGGGCTGACTAGAACTTCTGTCTTGATTACATCCTTGTAATCTTGATCGTTAACCTCCTCTTCGGCTTCCTGCTCTTCATTCTCTTCTTCCTCTTCAGGCTCCTGTTCCTGTTCCTCTTCCTCCTCTTCTTCGTCTTCGTTATCCTCATCTTCTTCACCAGCATCTCCATCCTGTGCCGACGAAGTCGCAGCTTCATTTTCTTCGGTCTTTACAACTTCCTCGTTTTTGACGATCAAGTTTTTTAACTCGTCCAAATTTCCATCTTCGGCACTCGCTGCCTCATTCTCATCCACAACATTACCAACGAGGCTTGCGATTAAACTGTTGGTAGTGAAAACAGCTCCACTCGAACAAGCCATACTGCTTGGATTTTTGCCGAGAATTTTTTCAGCGCGCCTCTTGGCTCGTTCGAAACGTCGACGCTCTTTTTCCTTGTGCTTTATTTCACGAATACGCTTGCGCTCCTCCTTGTGTTGGCGTCGTTGCTCGAGAATAGCTTCATAATTATAAGTTGGCTGGATAATGGGTTCGGGAGGAGGAGGCTTGGGTGCCGGAAAGGCAACAGCTGGACTGCTTTGAGCTGCAGGAATGACAACCGTTGGCAATGCTTTAACCGTTGGCGGTATCACTACTGGAACCACGGGAGGATGTGACAGTGGTGAAGCCGTGACGATGGCTGGCGACGCGTTGGGCGTAACCGTTATCGGCGCTGAGAACCTCACACCTGGCAGCACTATCGGAGATGCTGCACTACTCCCCGTAGACACTGCTGGCAGTGGATGCTGCTGTTGCGGTGATGGCTTGGCTGGCCAAGCTGTTGGTATGACCTGCAACACGTCGCCCACGCGAAGTATTTGATTGGCGGTTGTAACGGGTGTTGGTTTTTCTGTCCGTGGTGGGAACTCTGTCGGCACAACCTGCAGCACATTGCCCACCTGTGAAAAAATTCATTCAAGATTTATCAAAATAACTACGTGCATTCAATTAACAACTGTATAAAATGTATTATTATTCAAAGAGATTTTAGTAAATAATCACAAGAATTTAAAAAGGAATAATTTTAAATACCTGTAAAATCATTGGTTGTTGTCGTCCATACTGCCGATGAAGTCCTGGAGGTGCATTTGGATATCCAGGAGTATTAGGCATAAAGCTTGGAGAATTAAAGTTTGGAGCTTGCTTTTTAATTCCCAACTCTAGCTCAAGCCTATCATCAAGGGACAACCGCTTAGGCGACGCAGACGGATCGTCAACAATCTTTGGATAAGTCAGATTCTTGCTTTGGTAGTAAGTGTCATACGGAGCTTCACCACCACTTTCATTGGGGTAACGGTAACGTGATGCCGGTCTACCCGACTCGTCCAGACCACCAGAACGTGCAGGTGGTTGATCTTCATGAGATTCACCGGTGAGTTGTATGATTGTGTCATTACGACGTGACATCGATCTTACTGGTGTTATGCAGGACGAGCCGAGAGATTCTCCCGCTGGACGGATTATGCCTTCGTTCTGGCGCCGCATTTCTTCCTCCTCGTACTTAAGAAGACGGTCTGCTGCGGAGGAGTATCGGCTTCTAACGGGCGAAAATGACCTGCAAATAAAATAAAATTTTGTATCATTATTGTTATACTGCATCATTAGAAATATAAAAAAATACCTAGAGCGCCGAGACTTGTCGAACGGCCTTGGATCGTTACGGTATCGCGACCTCTCGAGCGACCTGCTCCTCGATCTGGACCTGGAGCGCGAACGCGACCTCGTCCTCGACCTCGATCTAGACCTCGTTCTTGATCTTGACCTCGTCGAGGATGATCTTGACCTTGACCAAGATCTTGATCTCGATCGCGAACGATACCTCGCTCGTGGTGGTGGCGAACGCCGCGACAATCGTGGAGGCGGAGAAAATTTTCTCGGCGGAGTTTTTCTCAGCGGAGGCAGTTTGTCACGGCGAGATATGGGAGAATCGGGTGAACGACTGCTTCGTCTGTCTCGCCTGCGGAAAAGTTGTTAAATTCTTATCATTGTTTTTGTTCAAGTAGATGATGAACTTGAGCATGTTCGTCAATTTAAATTTCTTACCTGATCTTTTTGGCACTTGAACTAGAGCGAGAATTACCCCTATCTCTATCCAAACTATCATCCCTTCGTGATTTACGATCATAACTGTATTCACTTGTGTATGAACTAGCTGGGTGAGATTTTGCATCTTCATCGATCCGTGACCTACAGATACCAATGGGTAATGTTAAAGTAACATACAAACAAATATTAATAAAAACATTTTAAAAGATGCGGATCTTACCTAGCACTGCGAACCTTACTATCACTTTCATAATTCCTTTCTCTAAGGATCTCCATAGGATCATAATGCTTATCTCTATTTTTATCCTGGTCGTAGCTATCCTCGTATCGCCTTTTGCTTCGATCGCTCTTACTTGATTGTGAACTTTTCTTTGAATCTGTTAGAAATAAATATTATCATAAAATGATGATGACAAAGGATGTGAATCAAATGGAAATTTTTGACCTTTGTTAAAAGATTTAACGGGACTTCTTTTGTCTCTTTTATTATTTGATCTATCATCTTTCTTACGAGGACTTCGACTTCTACTCCTACTTCTACTTCTACTACGGCTGGTTGTATGACTAGTTCTACCACTTGATTCTTTCGAATCTCCTGGTACTGTTGGACACTTCTTTGAACTCTTAGTTTGATGTTCCTTTTTATCCTTACCCTCTTTTTCAGTGCTCTTTGAGCTACTTTTGCTACTTTTACTTTCAGGTTCACGATCCTTACGACTTGGACTCTTTCTCTTGGCTTGTGGTGACTTGGATCTTCGAGTACTAGGCTGCACATCAACTGCAGGCTTTTTACTCTCGACTGCTGACTTCACACCCTCAACTACTGGCTTTGTACTCTCAACTGATGACTTTTTACTATCAACTACTGATTTTTTACTCTCTATTGCTGACTTTTTATTCTCAGCTACTGGCTTTGCACTCTCAGCTGTGGGCTTTGTACTCTCAGCTGCTGATTTTGCCCTCTCAGCCACTGGCTTCGTACTTTCAACTACGGGTTTAGGCTTTTCTTGACTATTAAGATCACATACTTTTTTCTTGGACACTTGAGATGGATCAGTAGCGTTAGCAGTAAGTGACTTGGATTGCGACTCACTGACTTGCGGTCGCGACAGTACCTGCTTTGGCACGAACTTCAATGGGACCTTAGAAGTATCTTCGTTTACTGGTACTGATTCAGTTGCTAATTTATCATTGCATTTAGTTAACGATAAGTTGCTTTCGAAATTCATAGTTTCTATATCAAGGAATACGTCACCATAAGAGCTACCTGAAGCCTCGATCTTAGATTCGATTTCAGTAAGTAGAGGAATACCAAAATCCGAACCATCGTCGATCGTCGTTGATTTGCTTTCCCAGAGATTATCTTCTTTGACTCTTTTCCCGAATAATACTGTGTCTTTTGATTTTAACAGAGGAACTTGTATATCGTCGATTTTTATGTAGGCAACTTTTTGAACTTCTGGTGGGGTGATCTGAATAAAAATAAAAATGATTAATAAAGTTTTTATATAGAATATTCATCTTGTTTCAATTTACTCAAGTCAAAAGACATTTGCTTTATGAATAAAGTGATTTCATTTCATGCTTACAATTTTTGGTGGAGGTTCCAGATCCATAGCATCTTTATCCACAACTGTCTGCTTCAGCTCGCCAATATTCTTCATCAAGTCTGAAGAAATCAGGTCCTCATCTTTGGCCGACTTCAAAGCTTGTTCCAACAAAGCGATTTCTTGCATTTTACGACGAAGCGCTTCTGGCGAAGTAATGTCAATTTCAGTTCCTGGTGGTGGAGACAAACGCAGCAGCAAGGAATTCACTTTGTCTGGTTCCTCTTTGAGGCGAGAACTTATAGCCTCGAGTAATGGACTGCTGAAAGAATTTTCATTAGACTTGTCACTCAAAAAATCGAGTAGCTTTGTTGTTGAAGGTGACAATAATGACCAGTTGCCCTCGGCTTCCCACATGACAGCTGGGGCATTTTCAAAGTCCTCTGGCTGATTCTCCACATCCCAGCGACGTTTACGGCGTGCCGACTTATCGTCCACTATACCACTGCTACTTGTGGCTTCACTCGTCTTGATAACTGTCGAATTAAACATCAGAAATTAATGTCATTTGCAAAATAATATTTGATCATGATTTCACTATAAAAAAAATCCCTCACCCTCGGTTGCAATATTTGGCTTTTCTTTACTTTCCGTTTCCGTGTTTTTCTTCAGGGACATCATGAGCTCCTCTTCCCTTTCTGCATCTTCCTGCTCATCTTCCCAAATGCGAATAGCACTACTACGCTTATCCCTTTTCTTCTTGCCATCCTTTGAACTTTCAACTTCCACTGGTACATATGCATCTATCTTCTTATCATACCTTAGTTCTTTATCAACTTTTTTGGTCTTGATGATGTTCAACAAATCAGTTTTAGTTGGTGGCTCTATTTTAATTGCTGGACCTGTTGTAGAGTCTGGAATAGCATCAAGACTATCAACTTCCCAATCGTTTGCATACATTTCTCGTTTGTCTGATACCTGCTGTTCAAGTTGAACAAGAGAGGGCATATCGAAATCTAAGTTGGTCCAGTCTACTGTTGGTATCTTTTCAAGCATGAAATTTTCAGTTTTTTGAATAACAAAATTTTGAGTTTCTTCATCACACGGTACAGGCTTTGTAGGTAGAATGTTATCTCGGGCCCAGTTTTCTTTTATATCTTGACTATTCATCGTAACTTCCTTTTCTTTCAGACTGTTTTTATTTTTCTCATCATCATAGTCATCCATTACCACAGTATCAGTTTCATGCTGGACAACATCCGGATTTTCCTTCTCTCTACTTTTGGAAGTACTGTCATCCACTTTTTTATTGTCGTGTTTCTCTTTTTTTTCAGAGACACCTTTGGCTTTTTCATCACGCTCTTTTGATGTTTGCCGAGGCACACTATCCCTTTCCCAGCTGGAATACGATCCCTGACTACGTTCTGTACTTTGGTTCTTCGACGCAGCTGGACTACCCGATTTCTTAATCTGTTCGACTGTCAACAATTTTTCGGAATGCCTGTGCTTGCTCTTACTATTCGCCTCCTCTTTGACCTTCACCGCTTTGTTATGCTTGCTGTCGCTAGATTTCTCAGACCTGCTCTTGGACTTTTCCTCGGAACTGCGTTTTCCTTTTTTATCCTTCTTCTTCTTGGCCTTGAGCTTCCTCGAGCGCTTCTTTTTAGGTGGTTTGGCTTCCGAATCGCTGCTACTGCTCGAGTCCGTGCTAATCTTCCTCTTACGTTTGCGTTTCAGCTTCTTGCTCAGCTTCTTTGCTCGCTTTCGTTTTTTCTTTTTCTTATCAGCCTTCTTTTTACGCTTTTTCCGCACCTCCTCTGAACTGGAAGATTCGCTCGAACTCGAGTCACTACTCTCAGAATCACTGCTAGACGCCTTACGTGCCTTTTTACGTCGACGCTTACGTCGCTTCGACTTGGCGTCCTCGGAATCCGAACTCGATGAGGAAGTGCTCGAGTCGCTGCTGTAACTATCCCGACGTTTACGCTTCCGTTTCTTTTTTGATAATTTCATTTTCTCAACAGCTGTGGGTTTCACAACAACGGCGGCAGCTTGCGCGTGATCCGAAACTTCAACGTCACTCACCTTTTCTTCCTTGATTTTTACGTTCTCCCAATCACTAGGAATTGAATCAGAATCCTCGTCCTCCTGCACCTCTTCATCCTCGTCTTCATCGTCGTCATCCTCGTCATCATCGTCTTCATCCTCGTCGTCTTCATCATCCTCTACATCCTCGAGTCTCGAATATTCTTGCGAATCGTCAGATTGCACAGCCACAGGCTGCGTAACTTGGACAGGCACCTGTTGCTCCTTAAATATCATTTTTCCAGCCTTGTTTTTACTGATCACCTGCGGCTCAAAACTTTTCGCAGACGCCACAACAACACTGTCTACACTTGAGTCCTTGCTAGGCTTGACAATATATGACCTAGGTACCTCACATGCATCTGGGCAAAGCTTGTAAGAATCCTTCGAAAGCTTTGATTCCAAACTGAATTCGTAAAAGGTCGACGGAGACGGAGCAGCTGCCTCCATGCCTAACGGTTTGTCCGACATGTTTGCCTCCGCGGTGTCGATGCTACTGACCATTTTTATGAACTGTTCGTACTCAGATACCAGCTTATCATCGGCTACCTCAGGCTCAATAGTTGTCTGCTTGACACTCGGCTGTTGTGCATTAGGCTCGGCACTATAAGCCGTCGTCGCTGCAGTCGTCGGTGACACCGCGATTGTTAATGTGATTTTCTTGGCCTCTTTAGGCTCGACTTGCTTTTCTTCCTCTTCTTCCGTCTCGGCACCTACCGGCACGTGCTTGTTGCTTTTTTCTCTGTCTCTGTCTTTATCCTTCTCTTTGTGACGATGATGGTGGTGGCGATGGTGGTGTTTATCTTCGCGGTTATGGTGCTTGTCTTTCTTGTTGTCTTTGCGCTTTTTGCGAGACGGCGATTTTTCTTTGCGATGGGTCAACGGTGAACGCGACAGCGAGCGCGAAGCAGAGCGAGAGCGCGAGTCCGAACGTGAACGGCGCCTCGCTTTTTTGTGTTTCGATATGGATTTTGATTTTGGGGCTGACTCGTCTGATTCTGAAAATTACGAGACTACTGTAACAAAAAATTGTTCTATAGGCTACTCTACGGATATGTTGAAACTTTTACTCGTACCTTGATTTCGGATATTTAGTAACTTAAATATGATTGTGTGTAATTTTTTAAGTAAATTTGAAAAAGATGAAAAATAAAAAATTACCTTCTTCCGTTGTACTTTGTTTCTGTTCTTTTGATTCTGATTTTTGGTGCGACGTTTCTGATATTTGTGACACGGGAGATATTGATTTTGGTCTCGTCTGGGATTTTGAGTCCAACTGTGGAAGTAAATTTTCTAACTGGGATTCTAATTTGGATGAGGAATGTTCGGTTTCGGGAATCGGTTCTTTGGTCAAAATAAAGTCATCTAGGTTATCAGCTAGAGTCTCAAAAACGTTGTCATCGTCATCGCTTGATTCGTTTTCGCTATCCCATTTTGATCGTGGAAATGATGGCACATCAATGGAGGTTCTCATGGATATTGATTTTGAAGGATCCATTGTTTTATACCAAAGCCTCTCCTGATGGCCTTCTTTCTCTGATGTTATTATCCTACATTTTATGATGAAAATACAAAATCCGATATTTTGTTGAATGTTAATTGTTCTCTTTGAAATGTAAAACAACATTGTACCTTATTTGCGTTGCTTCGCAAATGTCTTCCATTCTTTCTCGTCTTTGAGGGGACACTGCGTTCAAAATTTCTTGACGGTTAAAAAACAACGAATATCGCGGATTTTCGCAGTAAAATACAGGAGGCTTATTTTTTGTTGTTCTGATTGTTTCTGGAGGATATTCTTTATTTCCGTTCACACCTTCAGCCACAAACGCATATCGTACCTGTCGATTATCTGAAAGCATTAGCATGTGCTCAAAGTACTGATCGAATTCTTGTGGGGATCTGAAAATAAGAAAAACATTAAAAAAAACAGTTTTAATGAAATAATTTTTTAATCTTAGCTTAACGATCGCTCATATTGTATGTACGACCGTACTCAGCTTATCAGCTTATACACCTGCCTAGTTTTATTTAGCTTTTCAAGACTTTCACTTCTTCTAATGTATCCAACTTCGTCAATATAAAAACCATATCTACGGAAATCTTTCCAGGAACGGCACTTGAGCAACTCCTTCTCTCTTATCTCCCTCAACTTATCTTTTTCTCTGTCACGTTCTCTATGCACTTTTACTCTCGGCTCTTCTCGCTTCTCTTTAAGATCGATTCTTTCTGATTTCCTATCCCTAGAATCGTCCCTCTTGAACTCATCTCGCTCCTCATTGCGTTTAGGCTCAATTTTAGAATCCTTTTCTTTGGATTTTTCTAATTTCATCTCCTCTTTGTTACCCGACTCAGATTTCGAATCTCTTCTGTTTCTCTCCGACTTTGTTGCTTCTTTCTTTTCAGGCTCTTCTCTCATCTGCTCATTTTTTCGCTCTCCTTTATTATTTTCAACAATTTTATCCTCTGATTTACTTTTTTCTTCACGACTTGCTTCATCGATTTCATTTATCTTTGTCTCCTCACCCTTGACTTCCGCCTTTTTGGACTCTGAGATAAGTTTTTCTTTAAATTCTTCACTTTTTAACTCCTTTGGTTTACTATCGAGAACTGTCTCTTTGACATTGTCCAACTTTGGATCATCCTTTTTGTTGCTCTCTTTTGTTTCAGAGTCAGTCTTCTTATCTTTTTTTTTGTTCTTTGCATCTTCATTTTTACTAGATTCAGATGGTGAATCCTTCAAACTAACCTGTTTTTTGCTATTTTTTTTGACATCGTCAGCCTCGGCATCCTTTTTTTTATGTTTATCTGTCGATTTAGAATCGTCATCTTTACGTTTCGAATCCCCTCGCTTGTTCTTTGAATCCTCCTTTTTTTCATCCTTGTCTCGCTTGTCTTTCTTTTCTTTTTTGTCCTTATGCTTGCTTTTGCTGTTACGTTCATCCTCTTCTGTCGACCGTCGACTCGATCGTTGCCTTGATCTGCTGCGGGACTTTCGCTCTCGACTGCGTTTTCTGTCCCTGTGTCGTCTTCTGTGGGGTGACACGTCCAATCGCCTTCGATACTGCTCTTCGCTACGTCTTTCTTCTCTTACTTCACGGGCTCGTTGATCACGTAGTACGTTTTGCACAGTTATATCTTTCAATTCTAAAAGTGAGATTGAGGGTATGAAGCGACGTAATGACATAATAATTAGTGGCAATAAAAATTGTAAATATTAATACCTTGAGCTGCTAATTTACTTTGACTCTCTTCCCTAACGATTTCTTCTATAGCTAAAATTTTCTCCTGTCCTACAAATACAATGGTTCCTTATTGTAATAATATTTGCCTTGCTTATTAAAAAAAAAATTTGAAAAACTTACTTTTAACTTTGTCACTTTTTGCTTTTAACTTATTGACTTTTGGCATTGTATTAAATTTGTTAGCAAAGGCCATGAGTCTTTTTTTTGCTTGAATCTTTCCAAGCACTGGTTTCCATATTTTTGGGCTTTCTGTCTTTGCCTCCTCAGTGCGTGAGATTTCACTTTTGGTACTCTCAGGAGTGGCTGGAGGCTCAATGTCCTCCAGCTTGACATCAATAAGAGCCGCATCTGTGATTTCTGTGCTTTCCTCTTTTGGTAAGGATTCTGGGAGCTGTATTTCACTAGCATCTTGAATACATACATTTTAATTTTTAAATTACACAAAAAAATTGTCTTATAAATTTCAAATAAAATTGTACAAATCACTCCCAAACAATGTATATGAGAGAATTATATGGACAAAACGAAGAGCTATCAAAGTTTTTAGGACATACCTTGCATTTTGATACTGGGACTCCGTTTTAACGCAGTGATGATCTTAAAATCATAGCAATAAACATTTACACTTTATACAACCGGTGTTCACAAAAACTGTAACAACATGCACCTATTGAAAATGTCTGGCATAGTGACACACCGCAAATAAAACTACTACTATTTTCTGCTGTTTCGTTTTTTCACGTAAAATAACAAAAGAAGTCTATTAAAAACATTGAAAAAACTCGCTGCAGGGCAGATATTTAAACATCCAGGTGATTCAGCAGCAAACAACCTCGAATCTATTTATCACAAACAACAGGGTGCAGATTGTATAGACTCCGAAAATTACCATCAGCTCAGCTGGAGCAGAAGGCGGCGCAATAATACATGCAGGGTGTGTGCAGTGTGGTCTTCACTCATCACTTCTTCAACAGTTTAACATCAGCACGCACTACTTACACTTTGATATAGACACAATTCATACAATATTATTAACTTGGGGCGTTTACGAGGAGAAGAGGGCCTCGTCGCTGTGGTGTTCACGTTCGGGGTCCCACGATGCAGTGTAGCTGTAGGCTGGTGTAGGCTCTCCTGAGAGAGAGAACTCCGGAGTCCGGAGTCCGGACACAGACGAACACACGTCAGACTCGCACAAGTATATTGTCGCTAAGTAACCGTCTTTTAACCCTCTTTATTTCTTTTGATTAATCTACTATCTCGATGACGACGACGACAACTTCCTCGCGCGCACGCCGAAAGTAACCTCACCTTTCCTTTCGCCCCGAGTATATATTTATTTTATTCCCTCTCTCCGTGGCTTTTGCATTAGCTCTTTACACGCCTCTGGCAATCAAACATATAGATATACAACAAACATACAACTTCAATTCGTCGAAAGCAGCCGACATCTTGGGACTTGGGATGTTTGGAGTTTGGAGACTTAGGATATGCGATATGAGAGTATAGGTATACATACATAATTCCTCATAACTCTCGTAAGGAATTTTTTTTGGATAACCGATGATTTTTTTCCCGAGCTCTTGCAATTGAATTTGGATATTATTGCAATGGTTTTCAAAAAGGTTTGTTGAAATTTTTTTTCTTTTCATCGTTAGGAACGGAATCAGCAAAAACTAAAGGGTTGGCAAAACTGAATGAATGCGATTAATTGGAGTTACTTTTAAAATTCATCAACAGACCTCTGGCCTTTGACAATAGTACTTACTTACATCTGCTAGTATATATAAATATTCCATAAGCTTTAATATATTTTCAAAGCAATAAAAAGTAAGATAAAGTATTTTGAATAAATTTTACTGGGTTATTGGGTTATTGGGTTATTGGCATTTTTTAGCAAATTATTTATTTCTTACAGAGTATAATATTTATATCAAAGTGGTCTTTTATCGCCAAGTGATTGTTATTTTCATAAAGATAAAAATTGAATCATTGTTCAGGAGCAACCGAGAGCCACTTTTTTTTAGATCTTTTGAAAAATCTGCCTCTTTTTTAATGTTTTTATTCAGTCTGAAAAATGATTACAGGCATAAATGAAACGCAAAATTTAAATTTTATTATAAATAGGGGAATTTAGTTTTAGTTATTTTCAAATAGAAATTAAAATACCAGCTCATTATTTAAATCTTTTACACTTACTTCTAAAGTAGTCGAGGTAGAAGACAGCACACTAGCCCAGCAATCCGCAATGCATTGTGAAGACAGAACTTTGTTGCATGCCTCCAGTTTCAGGGTTTCACTACAGATGTAAACTGAGCTGCCAACCAGGATGAGGAAGCAGGCAACAGTCAGGACGAGGGTGGTAATAAAAAGAACCTTGATGCCTCCCATGCTGCTTTTTTGGTTTGCTCTCTGGGAATAATAAAAAAAAATAAAAGGTAGTTTCAGCTTTTTACTTGAAAGAAAGTGATAAAAATAGAACACTTTCAAAAAAGTGTGGAAAGAAAAATGATCTAAGGGTGCTATCTCTACCACCGACCTGATAAATACCCACAAACGGCACGAACCACGAAAAATATGCAGAAGTATGTATGTTGAAAAATGTTTTAAATGTATTTTATTTCAACAAAACTTTTTTTTACCAGTTAAAAACCACGTTGCCGTGTTCGAAGCAAAAGTTTGCAATGAACGAATGATGAAAATGATAGGTACTTGTTTAGCGTCTGTCTGAACAGCGTTGACGCTCAGGAACGAATGGACAAGCCCGTTTCGATAAAAGTTACAGCTTTCGGCGTGAGACACTGGAGACGCATGAAAAAGGAACCAAACCCTTTCTCAATATGAGCGCTCAAACTTTGGCAGTCAGAGCCCAGAAATGTTATTCAGAAGTTTTTTAAAAACTATTTTTAATTTATAGCATTTACGAATAGAGTATATTACGTAACAAGGGCACAATAGTAGATTTCGCCACGAATGTGCTTCGTAATTCGTAAGCGCCCTGGCCAGATTGCACATGAGAGGGGCGAACTGTAATTTTTCTACCGAGGACGCAGCAACTACTCAAAAACGCCTAAGGTATAAGGAAAAATAATTGCGAGGGAGACGTATCACCAAAGTATATTGCAAGCGTGATTAAATAACTTATTCTGTAGCGATTAAAAATGTTACGTATGAATGTTTTTACACCGAAGGTTTGGTTAGGTTCTACATTGCAATTGGGTGAGAGCCATTAATAAAGTATCTAATATTTAACAGTCTATTAAAAAAAATACTGAAGATAGATTTTTTTACATCAAAGTACGTATTGTTTTTATTGCATTTTATGTCTTTTTATTTGAATTTCGACATAAGGAAGGGTTGTATAGTTCCTTTTTCAGAGACCTCGCGTCCCCACTATAGTCGCGTATGCTGATATTCCAAAAAACAGCAACAAATCAGAAATCTACAACTTTTTCAGCTTTGTCATTAATCAAGATGTTGTCAAAAATGATTTTGATACTAAAAAAGTACAGGATGAACAATTTTCTGTAGATCGTTTTTTTTTCTATGTTGACACTGTTTTTCTTTGAATGTAGAGATAACTTTTTTTCCCTGCGCACTGCATTTTGTTATAGCTGAAGCTAAAAATAAATTATGATACTTTTTGAGATGTATTGCGGTTGTAATTGCGTTTCCAAGCTTTTTACGTGATCATGATGTGGGTTTCTGCCTCAGAAAAAGTTTTTTCTGCTCACAAGGTGTCCCATTTGGAACTTGCTAGGGAAAGTAGGAGGTGAGGAAAATAAAAAAAGGATTTTGCATGAAGAATTAGATAAATACATTATCACACGAAATGATTATAGATGGTTCCTGCAGAATTAAAAAAATTGGCTACAGGGGAGAAAAAATAAATATGAATAAATATGAAAAGAAAACAAAAATTCGAAAGAAAAACCACAAATTACAAATAAATATTAATGAACCATTTGAAATCATAAAAACGAATATTTTGACTTGTACAGATAATATATACTCCTATATAATATCAAATACAACAAATTTTAGTCAGCAATCGACAAAAGTATAAACATCTTTGATCATTTGAATCTATACATATTTTAAAACAATTTCTTATGAATCAAAGTAAATACGCATATGATATAACAGGATATAAATTTTTGTTTCATGATAAAAATCAAAAACATTTTTATAAAGATAAAAATATTAAGTTTATTTACAAAAAAATTATTTTTTCTGTTAATTTTAATGATTAATCGAAGTTACATTTTTTAAACCTTAGGCTGTTGTACCATTTCTACAAAAACTTAACTTGCGAACGTAGAAAATATTATAAGATAAAAAAATATTTGTGAAATATAGGATGGATATTTGAAAAGTAACATTTGTAATAAACGAAGATTCTGCAAGTTTCAAATCATTATTAAAGGTTAAAACAGCGGATTTAAACATCTAAGACAACGTCCATAGTTTGATCATCAACTAATACGATATCGAAAGCATCTTGAAAAGATGGTAAACATTCTTCTGCCTGGAAGTTAAAAAGCCTGGAAGTTAAAAAAGATCAATAAAATTAATAAAAATTGGACGAAATTTGTAAATTAAAATCATTAGTATATTACTATTATAAATATTACAACAATTATCCTTGAGCATATTGTATTATCCAAAAAAAAAGAATGATAGTAGTTTTCGTACGAGATTTGAAAGGCTTTCATTTGCGAACCGAGAGGTTAGCAGCCCGAGCCGTAGGCGAGGCACGTAACGAGTTTCGTAGAGAAGCCTTTACGATCAAGTTACGAATGCTATTTTTCCTATCGAGGGTGTACTTACCAGGATTCCAAAAAGGCCCGAGGTAGGAAATAGTAGTTTACGTCACAAATGTGCATCCCTACGCATGAGTGGCGAACGCTGATTTTCCTACCGAGGGTGTACCAGGGTTGCAAAAGTGCCCGAGGTAGAAAAAAAGAATTTTTGTAATGCACAGAAGGATTCTAAATTAAGATGAAAAACACTTTTAACCATGAAAATAAAAAAAACACATATGCTAATAATAGTTATATTAATAAATATAATAGCAATAATCATAACCATAATTTTGTAAAGAGTGTTTAAAAATACCTAATGTTAAAAACGAAGATGTAAAGTAAAACTTACTTGATCGTACAGAAATCCAATCCTGAGAATTGTTTCAGTATCTCTTACACCGTCTGCCATCGTGGCATCACCCAATATATCACCCATTAGAACAACATTTACG